>PVJA010033033.1:0-23663 GCA_004027025.1 Myocastor coypus
AAGGAAGGAAGGAAGGAAGGAAGGAAGGAAGGAAGGAAGGAAGGCAGGCAGGCAGGAAGGAAGGAAGGGAGGGAGAGAGGGAAGGAAGGAAGGAAGGCAGCTTGAGACTGCATAGGAGCATCTCATGCAAAATCAGCCCCATGCCTGTGCCCAGGAAGAGAGCAAATTGGACTGGCTCTGCAGCAGAAAGGCCGCAGGAAGCAACATCAATTCTCTCCTTTTCTGAGATTTCCCCTGCCAGCATTCTGAGTGATAATAAATCACTCATTTCTGACACAGTTTATTTTTCAAAGCATTTTTATAAGAAGCATCCAGCCATCTCATTTCAAACATAATTCAAATGAAAAAAAATGCTTCTATGTTTGTTATTAATTAGAGAAGATTACAGGGACCAGCTTGGTTGACATGGGCAGACAGAAGCAGGCAAGATCTCAAATATTTCACACCCAGCCTGCACCACCTTTCTGGGAGGGACCTCTAGATATGATTCTTTTTGTCATAAATTCAAATACCTTTTCATGCCTATCTGCATTTTGATGCTGGAATTAGATGCTCCTTGTATGCGGATGTTGGAATATTTATTGGTAGTTAAAATTTCATGCTCCCTGGATTGATGTTTGTGCATAGGACAAATGACTAGCGTCTTGCAGGTAGTTTGAACAGGTGTAAAGATTATTTAACACTGAGTTCTGCTTTCTGTCTTTAGATTCTCCAAGAAACAAGAAATCAAACCTCTGGAGACTATCCAGGTAGGAAATGGAAATAAATGATAAACATATAAATAAGTCAGTTCTATGTCCTATTGGTCGGGAGCAAGCTTTTTCTTTTATGATCTTGTTACTGTTCCAAATTTATGAATTCTAAAAAATTTAGAGACCGTTTGAAATATTTAAATGCATTTTAAAGACTCTGTCCAGACAACGGAGTTCTAACCTGCAAACATCCAAAGGACATTTTCACAAGCCCGTGCTCTCCTCTAAGGGTCTGTGCTGTTCCAGGCCTGAGCTCCCTTAGCTCAAAGCTTAAGCGCCACAGAAGGCTGCAGAGGGCCCACTGGTGGACTGTTGCTGGGGCTGCTGCTCCATCCAACATGCAGCCAACAAGAAAGGGGTGCTTTATCTGCAAAGAATTTTATAGTAACAAAGCCAGCTAAAAGTTCATCTGCTTTTACCTGGATAAAAGATAAGACACACCTGTAATCCAAGCATTCTGAGAGGATGGTGCAGGAGGGTCTCAACCTGGGTGTTATGATTTATAGCTACACATCCCTCCAAAGCCTTGTGTAGCCTCAGGAGGGGCTTTACGAGGTGTCTGTATCATGGATGTGTGATACTAGATTAAAGGTGTGTGATAACTGGATCAGTCCACTTACTGGGTTACCATAGTTTTGGGCATGAATGATTGCAAGGCCTAGCCTAGATGTACTTAGCACCAACCAATAAGCTTATGGCCTGAAAGGAATGACAGTGGAAAGGAAGGCTCACTGCTGCTGGCTGCTTTCTGCCTTCTGCCTGCTCTACCATGTACTGTTCCTCCCGTGCAATGACTCTGTGCCATGCCACCCTGCTTTGGAGCCAGCCAACAATGGACTAAACCCTCTACAAACTGTGAGCTAAAATAAACCTTTCTTCCTTTCACTTGTGGGTGTCAGATACTTTGTCCTAGCAACAAGAAAGTAGCCAAGACACAGGGCAATTTAGCAACTTAACAAGACCTGTGTCAGATGAAAAGCAAAAGTAGACAAAAGGACGTAGTTCAGTGCAAACGCCCTGGATTCAATCCTCATTACTACAGAAATAAAGTCTGTCTGCTTTTCATTCTCAGCGTGTGCGATGTCCTACACAACTCCAGTGATGGCCCCTGCCTCTCCTCCTCCTCTCCTTGGTCTAAGTCCTGCAGGATAACTGTGGTTACCACTGAGCTTTGATGGCATCATTCCTGATAAGCATGTTGGACAGCCTGCTGTCTACATAACCTAAGTTAATTTGGAGGGCCCCTGGCTCAGGGTTCAGCTGGACGGACCATGTGAAGAAGCAGTTCAGGTCGACATGCCAAGGTTCTGATTTGGGACCCTTTAGGCCTCAGGTCAGATCTCCAGCTATGTGCTTTATATATTTCAGGGTGGTTTGTTTTGTTGTGGTGGTGGTTTTATGTAATGATGATGGAAACACAGAGTCTACATTCTTTCCTACATCCCTAGCACCTTTCAAATTTTTAGACAGGGTCTAAAGTCTAAACTAAGTCTCTGGAGTCGCTAGGAGTTGAGAAGTAGACAACTTGCTGTTGCCTGTAGAGCACCTTGTGTGACGCCCTACATCATGGGCTGGGACCTGAAGGTGAAGATGCCGGCTGGCCAGGAGTTCCTGGTACAACTGACCAACTCCACAACATTGTCAGAACTGAAAAGGCAGATTGCCAAGGAGACTGGAGTGCATGCCTTTCAGCAGCGCCTAGCCATCCAGCCAAGTAACAAGGTGCTGCAGGATGGGTCCACCCTCACCCAACAGGGCTTGGCCCTTGGCTGTGTGGTCCGGCTGCTGGTGGAGGACTGTGAAAACCTCTTCAGCATCCTTGTGAAGAATAACAAGGAGCGTAGCCATTTGTATGAGGTCCAGTTGCCACAGACACTGGCCGTGCTGAAGAAACGAGTGAGCCAGCAAGAGGGGGCACGGGAAGATATGTTCTACCTGACCTTTGAGGGGAGGCCTATGGAAGAAGGGCACATGCTGGGCGACTATGGTCTCAGGTCCCAGTGTACCGTGTTTATGCATCTGTGCCTTCGAGGTGGCAGGGGAAGGCCCCCTGCTGGAATGGAGCTTTGGTAATAAAGATGGATGCAGAGGAAAAAAATAAATAAATAATAAAAATAAACTAAGTCTCTAAGTTTCCCAAGCTGGGCTCAAGCTTGCTCTCCTCCTACTTCAGCCTCCCAGAGCACCAGGATTACAGACTTGTGCCTCCACTCCTGACTCATGTTTGGGCAACAGATCTGAAATGATCACACAGTTCTTGTGAACACAAAGAAACAGAATTTCTGCTACTTCAATCCCACCCTTCACTGTGGCCAGTTGGAGAGTTTTCCTTTGTTTAATATTGAAAATAGAACAGAAGGAGAACTGAGAAAAGTGTCATATTTTTGTTTGAGATGCACAAATTGTAATGTGTACAAGAGATATTTTACTGATTTCAAATACTATCAATTACACGATAGTTATAAGAAATAATTTTGCCTTAGAAAGAAAGTAGGTATAAAAATAATAGGCTTCAGGACCAGAGATATAGTTCACTGTCTACCTGGCAGGCTGAGGTCCTGAGTTCGATTCCCAGTGCTAATAATAATAATAATAATAATAATAATAATAATAATAATAGGATTCAAGCTGGTCATGGTAGTGCATCTCCAGAATCCCAGCACTCTGGGAGACTAATTCAGAAGGATTACAAGTTTAAGTCCCCCCCTAGAAAACATAGTGAGACTCTGTGTCAAAATAAAAATAAAAAGGGGCTGGAGTTGTAATTTAGAGTGAAGGTGTGGGTTCAGGCCCCAGGACATGCCCCACCCAGGGAGCTTTTTCTTGCCATTAAACTGCCCCCGGCAAGGGCTGGACTGTTCAGTTGCCATTTGCCCAGTTGGTATCTGAGGCCACAGCAAAGAAAGCTACAGGCCTCTTAAAACAATAAATCCTACAATCAATTGTGTAATTGCACACATCATAATTGCCATGAGAGACAATAACGTTGGCGTAACATTACCACATCCGCTATCTACTACTACGTTACAAATTAACCCCACACTTGCCAATTTGAAATAGCAGCAGCATCTGAAGGTGTGTGGGGGCTGCAGGTGCCACCTCTTGCTCACCTGAGGGACTACGGGCAGGAGGGCTGCATTCCAGGGGCTTCAACCAGAGGAAAAGCGTCCCTGCAGTGTGGCAGCTGGTGTCTCTCCAAGGAGGTGCTCTCGAAGAGAAAACTGGGAAGACCGCACCATGCCTGGATGAGCTAGCTCAGAAGTCACACACTGCCACTTCCATCATGTCCTGTGTATTGGAAGAGCCTCTCTAAGTGTAGCCCACATGCAAGGGCAGAGAGAATGTACCCTGGCAGTCTTCCAAATCCCTCAGACTAGCTCTGGAGTAAGGAAACTTGATCGGTAAAGGAGGGAAAAAGAACGTGCTGGCTGGGCAGAGGAAATGATTGTGCTGAGGCCCTGCAGTCGGAAGGAGCAAGTGGCCGAGGAGCAAAGGGCCAAAGGTGAAACAGCCGCAGGAGAGGGATTGTGCCACTCCTCAGGGCTTGAGTATTTGTTTGTACTGGGCATCGAACCCAGTACCTTCACATAAGGTACGTCCCCAGCCCTCTTGTGAGGTCTCACTAAGTTGCTCAAAAGAGGCTCAGACTTGCCATCCTCCCACCTCAGCTGCTCAGAGGGCTGAGGCTACTGGTGTGTGCCACCACACCCAGCTGACTTTGGGGTTATCCTGAAAATAAGAGAAAGATACGCAGCAAGGAAGGGATGGAAACTGACTTGCATTTTTAAAGGTTGCCTGTGATAATCACGTAGAAAATAAACCACAAGGAGACAGGAATAGATAGTGAAGGACCTACTAGCAGCCCACACTGGCTATGGCTACAGCGTGATCTAGGGCACAGCAGGGAACTGGATGTGACTTCCAGATTGCCATGGCTTTAGCCTTGTGGGCAGAGAATGAAAGCAACGAATTTAAAGGAGGAAATAGAAGACAGCATTTGCGCCCCTTTCCGGCAAAAATTATGTCCACCTTTGAGGTTTTATTAGATAGATAAGAATGTTTTTCGCCTGAGCTATGCAAAGGTGAGTTGAGTTCTTATCACTGAAATCTAAAATATTCTGACAAATATGCAGGGCATCTTGAGGAGTGTTTGCTGCTTCTCAGCTCAGCCAACCACCCCTTCCTCCCTGCTGGAAGAAGAGGAGACCGGGTTTAATTTGCATGCAAATGGGTGGGTGGTGACCTCCTGCTTATCACTGGCCACTGGCCTCTTCTCAAAAGGCAGAAACTTGCATTCCACTTCGTACATATGATACAGTACAGGATGGCAGCTTGCAGCAAATCGCTTTTTTTTTCCCCCTGAATTGCTAAGCAAGACCTCACTTGCTGTGTAAATGCTTCTATAACCTCTGACACGATTGCTTCAGATCTGTCCTCCTGGGTGAAGCTTTCCACAGAAGGGGCCAAGCAGGGACTTGTCGTTAGAAAGCAGATCACCCACCCTATGTGATCAGAATACAGAGCAAGTCTGTCCCCCCTCGCTGGCATTCTAGAAGAGCAACTGATAGGAGCCGAATGTGTGTCAGCCTCATTTCCCAGGGCAGAGGGTCAGTCCTGAGAGAGGGTGGCCCAGGATTCCCTTCTCAGAAGAACACAGATCACCAAGCTCCTGGCAGGGTGGGAGCAGGAAGGATCACCACAAGACAGCACTGTGCCTGCCGTGGTTGTGTGTGCCTGTGATCCTGGAACTCTAGGGAGCTAAGGCAGGGACGTTGCCAGCTCAGTCCTAACTTAGACAATTTAATAATAAATGTCTCAAAAAAATTTTTTTTTAAATAAGGATTGGAAGAGTAGTTCAGCACCAAGGCCACAAGTTTAATTCTCCATTACTGAAAAGAAAAACGTCCCTGTGTGAGGGCCACCAGGATAACACTCCCAACTACAGAGACCCACCCATGCTGTGCTCATCACCCACAAGGCGTCTCCATACACATGCCCACCAAGCCCTCTCTCTGAGGACTAGTTCCCATCCTGCACCTCATTTCTGACACGGTCCCCAGGTCCAGAATTTAATAAATTCTGAGAGGAAGTGGCAATGGCCCTTGCATTTTCAATCACTGGGGAACACATCTCTCCAGCCCAGAGTGGCCTGGTGCAAGAACTGCTGGCTATGTATCCATTTATGGGGCTGGAACTCAGCTTCTCTGGGAAGGATCCCCTCAAGGTGTCCCACGGATTGGCATCAGATGTCAGCTGGGGCTGTGATCAGATAGCTCGTGGATTCCAGCTCTGTCACCAAGGCTGCCCCCAGGGACCTTTCTGTAGAGTCACTTCAGTGCTCCTGCAATATGGTACCAGCTTCCCCAGAGTGAGGAGAGAGCAATCAAGAGAAGACGCAGGCAGAAGCCTCCAGGCCCCCTCTGTCCTGCCACAGGAGCCAGCCTCCATCAGTTCTGCCACATGCTATTTGTTAGGAAAGAGTCTCTAAGTCCAGCCCACACTTGAAGAGAGGAGACTTAGCTCTGCTTTTGGAGGAAGGGATGTCACATTATTGGTGGGCACTATTTTATTTTATTTTTTTTTTTTTTTAATTTTTGAGACAGGGTCTCACTGTGCAGTTCAGGCTGGCCTTGAGCTCACTTTTGTAGCCCAGGCTGGTCTCGAACTCACAATGATCCTCCTGCCTCAGCCTCCCGAGTGCTGGGATTACAGGCGTGAGCCACCACGCCCGGCGGTGGGCACTATTTTAAAGTTGGGAGTATGGGTGTCAATCCAGCGCCATCCTTTGCCCAGGAGGACAAGAGATCCAGCTCCAACACAGACCTATAATTCCTCAGTGAGGCTTTTTGTCAGTCAGGATTCTGCAGGCACCAGATGGCACACTCAGATGGCAAATCTTCTCCACAGACACACAAAAGGCATTTGACAAAATCCAGCACTCATTCATGAAAAGCCATCAACATACCAGGATGCAAGGGGGTGTCCCCCAGCTGATGAAGAAGAGTACCAACCCACGACTGATGCAGACACCATAAAGACTGACTGCTTCTCCAGCACTTGGAACCCAGGCAAAGAGACCCATTTTCCCCATTCTCATCCAGTGAGTTAAGGCAAAACAGAATTTTAAAAATCCTAGATTTGAAATGAAGTGTAAACTTTTTATTAACAGATGGCAACATGTTGTATGTAGCAAATCCTAAGGAATTTACACACCACAGACATATAGGCTCCTAGAACTAATATATTTAGTAAGTTTGTGGGAGATAGAATCAATAATTAAAAGCCATTCAAAAATTTTTAGTCTAGGGCCAGTGGTATAGCTCAGTGGACTAGGCTGTGCTGAGGAGTCTGGGTGTGGTGGTGCAGACTGCCAGCACTGCAATCCCAGCACTAGGGAGGCAGAAATCAGGAGGATCACTACAAGCTTGAGCTGCATAATAAGACCCTGCACACACACACACACACACACACACACACACACACACACACACTTAGGCTAGTAATGATCAAATGGAAACAAAACTTATTATTTTTTAATTTATTATCATTATTATTTACAATAGTTAATGCATTGCATAATGTTGTTCATTATAGTTGTTCAGAGTACAAGGTGCAGACATGACTTCTTGTCTAAACATCATTAGTACAGATCTTTCTTTTCATTGCACAATGAGAAAGTTCCAATAGTCGATAGCAATAGTGGATTATCACCTCATCTGGCATTATCAGGGGCTGTTGACTTGAGCCTTTTACTACTCACCATACCAATATGGCTTTCCTTTTTATACCTTGTGGTTATACTTTTCTGCTGGGTGGTTAAGATCAAGATAAAACAAGACCTATGTTACCAAAAAATGTAACTTTTGTATCTGACAAGGTCAGTCAAGTCCCCTCAGGGTTTACCCTGGAACCATGTACTGCGATTTGCATCACTTTTGTCATTGTCAGCCATCTGGATGAATCATGGCCATTGCTTGACCAATTTGTTCTCTGTGGAAGCCTCAGAGAATGTTTTCTCTCTAGGTGACTCTCCTTAGGCACACTGTCCATCATCCATCACTTTCCTCTGCAGCCCTATAATCTCCCTGAACAGGAACTTTGAGACTCCACTGAGTTATATGCTGCTACAGTATAGGGTCTTTTATGTCTTGTGTTCTCACTGACCTTGAAAGGCTAAAGCCAAAATATTGGCTATACTTGTATCCCTTCTATTTCTGTAATTGTTTGGACTGCCAACTTAAGTTGTTAACCTTCCAGAAGAGAAGCTTAATGAATGATATTGTTTCCTATATCTTAGGCACTTGAGCATAACATCACTAACTTTCTGAATATCAAACCCCTTAGACATAACATGAAACAGGTATTTTCCAACAATTATTGATATTCTAAACTTTAAAATCCCTATAGAATGTAAAAAAAAATAAAAAATGCACATTGTTACATAGATACTTTTTAACTTAACCATTTAGAAAATTGTAGCATTACATTTCCATTAAAGCTTTTTAAAAGTTCATTCACAATATGTCATTTTAGCAAAAGACTGTGAATATCATTTTTGACAAAAAGAATAAAACAACCTGTAATGAATTTAATAAGAAAAACCTCAGTAATTTGTAACCGTGTCAGTGTGATCATCCTGGTAAAATTTTGTAAGATTATAATCTTCTACTGAAGATTATAAACCAGCACCGGGTATGGCGACACATCTATAATCCCAGCACTCTGAGAGGCTGAGGCAGGAGGATGAGAGTTTAAACCCAGGCTGGACAACCTGGCAACTTAGTGAGACCCTTTCTTTAAATTTAAAAAAATTAAGGGCTGTGGATGTGACTCAGTGCAAAAACCCTAGGATCAGTTCCCAGTGCTGGAAAAGAAAAGAAAACATTGCTGAGAGAAGTTAAAGAAAAGACAAATCAAGTAGTGCTATAACAATTAAGATTAATGAATTGGAAGATTTACTATTATTAAGATGTCAATCTGCCCAAAGGATCTTAGATTCAATGCCATCCCTGTTAAAATCCTGTCTGACCTTCCTGGAGAAAGTAACAAGCTTGTCCTAACATGTATGTGGAGATTCGAAATACATAACAATTTCCAGAATGATCTTGCTAAGCAAATAAATAAAAAATGAAGTTGAAGTAAGTGTACTACCAAATTTCAAAACTTACCCTGAAACTACAGAAATTAAAACAGGAAAAGTTATCACGTCTGCATCTTATACGCTGGACAACTACTTTGAAAACAATATGTATTGTATTAATTATTGTGGCTGTCCTACTAATGTGTTTTGAAACTGTCTTATTGTTCTTTCTTATTATAATTAATAAGTTTTTAAAAAGAAGTTAAAGCAGTGTGGCATGCAGCATGAATAGGCATGTTGAGGGCTGGCATTATGGCACTTGCCAAAGGGGAGTCCATAAATGACCTTTTACATTATTGATTTGTGCTTGAGTAAGATGCCAAGATAGTTCAGTAGGAGGCAGGATAGTCTTTTCAAAAGTAGTGTTGTAGCAATTAGAGACCCCACTTCCCTGAGCCCACTGTCCCCTGTGGTGGCCTGAAACATGCTGGGTTTCTATCCCTGGCAGCGCAAAGTTGGGATTCCCTCCCTACTCAGCAGGGCTCCTGACTGCCCTCTCTCTCTATCTCTTCCTCTGTCTTCTCCCCCTATCTCATGTCCTACCTCCTTGGAGGTTCCAGAGTGTACTAGGGAAAAGGGAAGCCAGCCACTTTCTGCCTACTGATTACCAGGGCCTGCACAAACTTGTCAGACTGATTCATTATTGTCTGAGCCTCAGCTACCTCATCTGTCCAGCAGGGAAGATAATACTGACATGAAGACCAAAAGGATTAAATGAAGCGCTGCATGCCAAGCACTGGGTACATAGTAGGTTACCAACAAACCAAGATTATTTATCACTACAGTCTTTTTTGTTTGTTTATTTGTTTGTTTGTTTTGTTTTGTTTTGTTTGTGGGACCAGGTTTCAAACTCACGACCTTGCACTTGCCCAGCAGGCACTTGTGCCTCGGAGCTATCTCTCCAGCCCCTATCACTACAGTCTTGCAATCACTGGCCCAACAGGCAATGTTTAGGACCAGAATAGTTGCAAATCCACGTATACAATCAGCCCTTTGTGGCATAATGGTGTAGATATTAGAGTCAACTTTGAGGACCCACATCACCTCAGAAATAGCCAATATCACCAGTCCACATCTCCTAAAAGGAGGGAGAAGTCAGAGAAAAACTGACTAGAGTTGAAGGTAATAAGGTTTGGGACTGTCAACAGTATAAAAATCAAGATGCCTTCTAACAGTGATCTATCTGAGGCTTTCCGATAGGCACATGCATCCACTGAGATTTTTTTGGCCTGCAGTAGCTGGTGCAGGCAAACCTGTGGTTTAGGAAGCCTGGGGCAGGACCTGTGCTCATCTTCCGGCCAGCCCAGGTCATGCTGATTACACAATTCATAGCTATGAGCCAAGTAGCAAGGATCTTGAAGCATCGGTTTCCATGTTTGCAATCACCTGGGAAAATTCAAAAGCTATTGATGCCTTAGGTCAGTGATGACAACCTTTGAGAGACCAAGTGCAACCCAAAACCCACATATTTATAGCAAAGTGCCAACATTGCAATTTAGCCTGAATACTGAGGTTTTAGTTTAGGAAAAAAAAAAAAACTCATGCAACTCATGATGTTGCAGAGCAGGCCCTGTGAGCTTGGTGCAGCACACATGCCCTAGGTTCTCCACCCCAGATGACACCCCAGGCACCTGGGTACTTCCAGAATTTGTGAAATTTCCCTAGTGGATACTATGGGGCAGCCAGAATTGAAAGCCACTGTCCCAAATTGACCTTGATCTCTTTTCATATCCCCCTGCTACAGACATTTGCCTTGAGCACCAGGGAAGGAAGGTGTCTTCATTCATCCTTCTGTAAGTATTCCCATCACTTCAAGAACAGGGGGAAGAATAGAAGGGAGAAAAGAGACTGGAAACCCTGTGCCCTAATTACGAAGCCTGGAGACAGGCGCTGTGGGCTGCACTCAGGAAGCAGAGCAGTGACATTTTCACATAGGGAAAGGAGAGCATCTCCCCAAATCAGGACCTTGGTGACACTTTGAATATTTTAGGGGAACCTTGAATGTTAATGTATGCACTCTGGAAATAGCTCCTTCCCAGATGGAGAAGGTTCTGCCTGTTCTCTCTGTTCACAGTTCTCTGGTCTCTACCACTGATGATCAGACCTGTAGCTGTGACGCCAGAGATGCAGAAAAGGTGATCTTTCCACCAATCTGCAAGGGCAGGGCCCTGCCTGTCCCTAGTCCTCGCACTGCCTGATAGCGGAAGCCCCTTGCCAAGCACCTAGCTGCTCACCCTAGAAACAGAGACCTGGTAGAAAGGGGCTTTGAATCCTTCACAAGGCAAGGACCAGTAAACTCATACCTGCCCTGAGGCAGCTGCTGGAGGGAATATGATTGAGTTTATTAAATTTTGGTTTTGTTTATGCTAAAAATTTCCCCACCATTCCTTCTTATTGTGGTAAAATATATATAACATAAACTCTATTTGCCATTTTAGCCACTTTTAAGTATACGGTTCAGCATGGTAAAATCTATATAACATAAAGCCACCTTACATATTTTTGCATTAACTTTTTTGGGAGGAAGAGTTCTGGGCTTGAACCTACAGCCTTGTACGTGCTATTCAAGTGCTCTGCCACTGAGCTTTATCTCCAGCCTTATTTTTTAACCATTTTTAAGTGTTTGTACAATAACATTAAGTACAATCATCTTGCTGTGAAACCATCATCACCATCCATCTCAAGAACTTTTCCATCTTTCCAAACAATCCCTCTACCCAATAGACACCAGTTCTCCATCTCCTCTCCCAGCTTCTGGTGCCCACCATCCTACCCTCTGCCTTCATGACCTAGGGGCCACAGACATGTGATGGGTTTGTTTCACTAATCATCATATCCTTGAGGTTCTTGCATGCTTCTGGGTGTGATAGGATTTCTACCCTTTGTAATGCAAGAACACTGGTGTTGGGGCCTATTTTAAATCCTGACTTCAGGGCAATGTTTCCTATCTCTAGGCCTTGCTTTCTCTGACTGTATGGTCTCCTATTAAGCAAATAGTAGAAACCCAACTTCAGTGCTTCAGACACCGAAGGTGATTTCTCCCCATTGACATATAATGAAATATCTGCAGAAGGCAGCCAGGCTGGCAGATTGTTCCACAATATCCTCCTCAGTGTCCCACCACATTCCTTCCTCTTTCTCCACCCTTGCAAGTGGGTTCTAGAATGTTCCCCAAAAGCTTCATGTGTTCAAGAAGCTGATCCACTTTGATTGGATCACTGGGGCAGTAGACATCACTGGATTAATCCACTGAAGAACCCATTGCTAAATATGTGGTTAGGAGGAAATGGCTAATTGTAAGAGACAGATCCTTGAAGGAGTGACCTGGAAGGATATATTTACTTCCCAGGTTCCTCTCTTCATTTTCTGCCTCCTGACCACTATGATATGAGCACCTTTCCTCTGCCAGATCCTTCAACTATGCTTTTCCTGCTTTAGAGCCACCCAACCATGGACTGAACACTCAAACCAAAATAAATCTTTCTTTAAATTGCATGTGTTGGATATTTTGCCTCAGAGAGGAGAAAGTGACTATGACAGAGGGTGTTTCCCATCTTCATGACCATGATAAAGATACTCTTCCATAGCTTCTTACCCATATCAAAAGCAGGAAGAAGAAGAAGAAGAAGAAGAAGAAGAAGAAGAAGAAGAAGAAGAAGAAGAAGAAGAAGAAGAAGAAGAAGAAGAAGAAGAAGAAGAAGAAGAAGAAGAAGAAGAATGAGGAGGAGGAGGAGGAGGAGAGGAAGAAGAGGAAGAGGAGGAAGAGGAGGAAGAGGAGGAGGAAGAGGAGGAAGAGGAGGAGGAGGAAGAGGAGGAAGAGGAACAAGAAGAAAAAGCACATGAAAAAAGAGGATGGAGTAAGAAGGCAAAATTTTCCCAGAAGTTGCTTTCTCTTGTCTCGTTGGCCAGAAAGAGTAACATATCCACTCCTAGCTCCAAAGGGGTCAGGTAATGTATGGTTTTTGTTGAACTCTCCCATTCCATAGGACATCTTACTATTTCCATTTGTTTCTCAATTTTAGATGTTTACACCTCAATGGCGTGGGGGTTTATTTTTATGAATTCTGATTTTTAAAATTTAAGACCTTGCTATGCTTAGCACAATTGCCTAAGGAGTAATTATAGCTGTAGAATGGCACTAGTCTTCAACCAATGATAATGTCTAGGATGCTGATGATGGTGATGAAGGGCTTTAGACATAAACACTTTTAGGAGAATAAGTATTTCTGTATGATTGTTGATTTACCAGATTTCACGAGGATTAATGAGTGCTCACTGCATACCTGGTTCTTGGCAGATATCAGTCCTGAGTTCTCCTGACCTTCAGTGAATCTGTTGATCTTCGGGATGTTCTTTGGTGCTAACTCCTCCTCTGGCCTGAAGAAAGCATCATTATGTATTATCGCAGACCTGATAGGATCCACTTGTTTTCATCCCCTGTGATTTATTTGGATATGGTTACATTATATACCTAAGTCAAAATTCTGAGGGGAATTTTAATGGAACCTTCTAGAAAGAGAGTTTTCTTGTATTCTGTGCATATTTCCAAAAGAGACAGATGCCTGCCTGCTGTCTGTGAGGACAGGGATGGTTATTGGCCATGTTAGAATTTTAAGTCGAAGTCAATTGCATCAGAAATGGAAAACACAAGGTCCTGAGTTTTACTCCTGGTACAAAAAGGGGGGGTGGGGGTGGGGACAGGCAGACAGACAGACAGACAGGCAGAGACAGAGAGAGAGAGAGATTGAGAAATGAGCTGTGATTTGAATTCTTTGCATTCGTGTGCAAGTTGTTGTCATTATTAGCGCAATTTTACAGAGAGGAAGACAGGCTTATGCAGGTCAGGGCTGTATTACCAGCAAGTGACCAACCTGAGACTTGAAACCAGGTCATCAGGAGCCAAATCTGACATCATAATCATTCTTCTGTCACAAAATAGTGTAATTTTCACCGTAGGATTCAAGTTCTCTGACCCCAAAATATCTCTGGCTTTTAGTCCTTCTTCCCAAGCCCCTCCCCTCCAGGGTCATTGACACCACCCATCCCAGGCTCAGGTCTGCTGCAGCATCTTGCCTCTATTTCCAAAATCCTGTGTATTTACAGAGCACAGTACCAGCCAGAATAAAACCCAAAGCACTTGAAATCCCAAGCACCTCAGCTTGGCGAGAATACTTATTGTCTATAATTATGCCTTTTTAGGAAAATTAGTTGGGTGGGGAACACTGGAGTTTGAGCCCATATCTGAGCCAAATCCCAGTCCTTTTGTTTTGAGATGGGATCAAGCTAAGTTGCTGAATTCTCTGAACTGTGCTTGGTTACATTTGCAACCCTCCAACCTCAGCCTTCCAGAGTGTTGGGATTACCAGTGTGTACTACCTTAAATGGCTTAAAACAATCATAATTTCTTAATAAATCCAGCATAGTAAATAAATCTTTCAGTGTCTCTGAGGGAACCTCTCTGCCTTTCCTCCTGGCATGTGTGGGTCCTCCCCACCCATAATTCTTAGCTCCAGACAGGTACAATGGTTCCCCGTAACCCTGCGATTTCACTGCACATCAGGCCAGCTCAGAGCAAAAGTGGAGGGGAAACAGCTCCTGTTCAGTGTGAGATGCCCCCCAGTGGGGCTACTCGCCCAAC
Organism: Myocastor coypus; assembly: GCA_004027025.1. NCBI lineage: Eukaryota > Metazoa > Chordata > Mammalia > Rodentia > Myocastoridae > Myocastor > Myocastor coypus. The sequence continues at coordinate 14,531 of PVJA010033033.1, forward strand.
ATGAGAGAGGGAGGAGTGAGTGTGTGACGAAAGCAGTTTCCCAAGTTCTGTTCTTTGGGGGCTTTGGGGGTGAGGCTGTTGGGGCCTGTCGGAGGTTGGGTGTGGGCCGGTGCCAGGAACCAGGAAGCAAGGATGGAGCCCAGATGTGCAAATCTAGCCCAATAGCGAGAGCAGCATGAGACCAGCGGTAAGTCCCACCCAAGCTTCTCTCCCCATACAACAGGGACACATGGAGGGCTTCCAGGTAGAGCAAAGAATACTTAAGCTGATAGAGAAGCTGGACAAGATAATGCACATCTGTAATCCTGCCACCCTGGGAGGTTGAGGGAAGAAGTTTACAAGTTTGAATCCAGCCTGGGTAATTTAGCAATTTAATGAGACTGTCTCAAGATTTAAAAAAAAAAAAAAAAAATTAAAAGGCTGGGGATATAGCTCAGTGTGAAGGTTCTGGGTTCAATTCCCAGCAGTCCAAAAGAAAATCAATATCACAAACAAAATGTACTGAAAATTATGTTCTTTATGTGGCATCCGGTTTACCCTGGCAGCCCACGTCCCTCCTCACTGTGACACCGGGTACCCCCTGCACAGGCTCCTGTGGATCTGTTCCCAGCCCTCAGTGGGGTGAACACGAGTGCTTCCAGAGTCAGGATGGAAGGGGAACCGGGAAGACATGCAATCAGCTTTGTAGGTTGTGAGCACGGTGTGAGTCTGTTTGGCACCTCTGTAAAATCTCATTTTAAAAATCAAAATAGGAGCAAAAGAATGAAGAGGAGGCTCAGCCACCAGGGGCAGTTTGCCATCCCTAGGTTTCAACACAGAGATTGCAGAACACATCCCCACCCTGCACCCCCATCACCTTCTCACCTGCCATCTGCTCCTTTACACATGGGCTTTGTCACCTCGCCCCAGCTCGAGGTGGCCGCTCTTCCCTGGCAGGCTCTATAACCTTGGTAACTTCCTGCCAACCACCCTGAACCAGTTCATCAGAGACTCCCACACTGACTACATTCAGTCCAGCAGGGTTTGGTGCGGGGCAGAGACGGTTCCTGCCCGGTGTGCCAGCACTCTGGCTGAGGCTGCTGGCACTGCAGAATTGGAGTCATGCAGAAGATCTGTGTGTTCCCTCTATTTCTTACCCTATGGCATTTCCTTGAGTCACTGAGTTGTCTTTTCTAAAAGAACATGATGGTTGACTGCTTAGTAGCCCTGGGTTGGTTCCTTACCCATCCCCCACTGCTGAGCATTCAGATTGTTTCTAGTGTTATGAGTTCTTTCATCTTATAATCTCAAAGGAAAGGAAGAACACAGTCATTGTAGTCAAATATGTATGATTCATATGCCCAAGTTTTACTCTTTACATATCACTGTGGCTTGGCACGTTTGGGGATGCGCTGCACAAGGGGACAGTTCAAACAAAGATTCAGGGAAGACCTGCTCTGGCTGTTTAAAAACAAGGCAGGATAGGTAGATCACAAACCTCCTCAACAGAAACCATTGCTGGCATGCAATGGGGAACAGCAAATGGAGTCAGCTTCCCAGCAATGCACTTGTAAACATAAAGCCATGAAAGAGCCATGGGGGAGTCAATGTCCTTGAAGGAGAGAGGCTGCCTGGACCAGAGGAGGCTTAGAATCTGTCCTGACTCTAACCAGGCCTCCCCATCCTGGTCCCTCTCCTGGGCAAGGGGAAAGCAGGAAGGCTGAGTGGAGCACACGGATGAAAAAGAGGGGAGTGCGGCAGCTTCGCCGCACCAGAGGAGAAGGCTGACCTCAGCTGATAACAGCCCAAGACCAACACTGGAGTCCTAGGAGAACATCAGAAACAAAGGCCTTAGAGTTGAGGTCCAAACAAAGATGGCAGCGAGGATAGGGGACGTGAAGCTGGGTTCAGAAAGACCCACTGAGTAGGACAGAATTCCAGAGTTCAGTGGAAGAGGAGGAGCCCAGGATGCAGGATCAGATGCAGTAGCTCAGAGGACTTCTGCAAGGCTGGGCCCCGTTGGTGGCCCTTAGACAGGGAATAGTGAGTCTTCTTTGTTCCTGATTTCACACGAGTAAGACTCCCATGCAACCATCTGTTTCTGTCTCACCCATGTTCCTAAGGCTGCCACCCTGTACCTCACTCAGCTCTGTCTGCCATGGAACCAAAGGGTTATTTCTTCACATCCAGGAAGGAGTTCAAGTTCCTTCCCCCCATCCTTCTTCATAAATGTAGGTGACAAAAAAATTAAAGACATTGACTAACATCACTTTTCTGACAAGCTATAACTTGAGAAAGCTCAATGTGCATTGAAGGGCCTAAGAATTCTATTTGGGAAACTTATTCCTAAAGCTACTGTCTACCACAACCTTTATGACTTTATCTGCCTAAGTTACAGAAGATTGGTGACTAAGATTAAAAAAAACAAAAATTCTTTCAGGAAAGTCATGAAACCTATCTGTGCTCCAATGGTTTTCTCTAATTTTCCTGATGAGCATGTTGAGAACGATGGAGCAGACATGGAGGATGATAGCTCAGAGGTGCGTGGCACTGATGTGCAGCTTTGAAGGCGACAATCAGCTCACTTGGGAGAGCTCAAGGGAAAAATGACACGAGGGCAAAGTGAACACATATGATCTATAAGTAGGATATGTCCAGAAGCGGTCCTCTCATCTGGAGGCAGCTGGCCCATTGTGTCACTGATTCCCCATGTCAATGGCATCTCTGGAGCTCACTATTAATCTAATGGCTGTGCTTTGGAATAATAATGCTCCTCTCCTGGCCTGTCTCTCCTGTTTGATAGACAGCTTGGATCCATCAGAGAACAGGCCCGGGAGCCACATCCATCAGCGTTAAATAGGAATCAATAGAGGAGGCCACAGGAAGGGAACATGACCTGTGCATCATCGGACAGCGGCTGCCTCTCCACTTCCAAGCCCATTCCGACCCTGCCCCCAAGGTCCAGACTCTCAGGAAGCTCTGAAAATGCACGCATCTACTTTGGAAATAATACTGCTAAGAGGGCCACCAGGGCAGGGTGGCCTGTCCCTGGTGTCCTCCCAGGCTGAACACATAGGCTCTGGGTTTCCCAAGTGAATGGATTTGGGGGCAAATCTACACCTCCAGGCCCAGGAAACCATCCTGCAGACCCCTTGGAGCTCAGCACACTGCAGAGTAGCTAAAGAGAAGCTCACGGAATCTCATTTCCTTAAATGTCTTTCAATGAGCAGAAATATTTAATTTTGATGAAGTTTAACATTTTTTTTCTTTTATTCTTGTGCTTTATGCATCTTAACCAGAAAACCTTCACCAACTGCAAGATTATGAGACTTTCTCCTGTGCTTCCTTATAGAACAAGAATCAGCAAGCTGTAGGATGGAAGCTGGATACAGTGTACTGCCTGCATGGGTATGGCTTGGGAGCTAAGAACAATTTTACAGTTTTAAGTGGCTGAAAAAGTCAAAGGCAGAGTATGATAATTTGGATCTTAAATTACCCAAGAGTTCATGCATTAAACCTTAGTCATCGAGGTGATCTGTTAGAGGTGGTCTGTTAGAGCCCTTAGAAGGTGGAGCGTAGTATAGGGTTTAGGGGCATTTAGGGCATTCCCTCAAAGGGGAAAGTGAAACTGGCCCCTTACTCTTCCACTTTTACCTCTCTGGCCTGTGAGGTGGTGACCAGTTCTGTCTGCTACAGTGGTGCTACCTGGCACAGGCCCCAAGCAATAGCATTCGTCAGTCATGGACTAAGACCACTAGAACTATGAGCAAGAACAAACCTTTTCACTTTAGATGTTATCACAGGTATTTTGACTTGGTGATGGAAATCTGAGCCCATAGAATAACACGGGGATTATATATGTGATGTTAAGTTTCCAGCGTTTGTAAGGAAGGTTTTTTTGGAACCCTGCCCATGCCTGCTTATTTGCATGTTGCTTCTGGCTGCAGCAGAAGACTGGGTGTTGGGCATGCTCTCCAACAGCTGTTCCCTGGCTCTTCACAGAAAGTTTGTTGATCCTGATTCCACAGGCTTCTGTGGTTCTTTGTTTTGTGTTGTGAGCTATGATCTTCCCTGAGTTTAGCCTTACACATGGAGTGAGATAGAGGTCAAGCCTCGTTCAGATGTGTGACTTAGATAATTATCTAAATGATACAGCTGATTGGGAAACGCAGGGTGCTTCTGGGGCCTTCAAAAGTCACCTTCCGTGCCCTCCCCCACTCAGGGCCTGTGCTGCACTCAGCTTGGAGGACAAAGGGGAGAGTGGAACTGACCCCTTTACTCTTCCTCTTGTGCCTCTCCGGCCTGTGAGGCGGTGACCAGTTGTATCTGCTACAGTGGACAGACAGACAATTCTGTCTGTCTCCAACTTGGACACATGAGGATCAACAGGGCAGACTTCACAGGAGCCTGGCTTCCTTTCTTGTAGGATTCCCAGGTGACACAAACCATTTTTTCCAGTACTGGGATTGAACCCAAGTCCTTTGCACTAGGCTACATATCCCAGCACTTTTTTACTTTTTCTTTTGAGTCAGGGTCTTCTTTTGACTAATTTACCCAGAGTAGGCTCAGATTTGCAGTCTTCCTTCTTCAGCTTCCCAGAGAGCTGAGATCATAGGCCTGTGCTACCACACCCACTCAGAATGTCCTGTTAAAATCACGGTCCTTCTCTTTGTCCCCTGCCCTCCTTGCCAACATTCCTACAGACAGCGATCTATGGCAACCCCGTTCTGACTCAGATAGAACATGCCCAGCTGCAGCAGGCTCTCGGACTGCTCATCTGCATCCATGTTTATACCCCCTCATTACACAAAGCGATCTCCTGCCATGCTCGCTAACCACCACGCCTCAGTGACACAATGCCCTGCAAAGCAGGTGATTAGTTCTAATCTGTTTATAGCTGGTCAACTGTAAGAATGAAGTTCAAAATGCCATCCTTCCCAATGGCAGAAACACTCACCCATCATTTAAAACCTCCACTTGCATGCAGGGGCCAATCACCCTAAAGTTCCTGTTATATAGCCAAGCATGGTGGTGCACAGCTGGAGTCCTAGTGCTCTGGGAGGCTGAGCCAGGAGGGCCAGAAGTTCTAGTCCAGTCTAAGCAAATTAGGCCTTATCTCAAAATAAAAAGGTTGATCATGTAGCTCAATGTCAAGGCCCTGGATTCAAGGGTTCAATGGAAAGGGAGGGAGAGACAGACAGACAGACAGACAGACAGACAGACAGACAGACAGACAGAGAAAGTAAGCTCTGCATCCTCACTGCCCCTCTCATTTGAAGATGCAAAGAGTTTCACAAACTATTCTCTCCTCTCCTTCATTTTGCAAGTGGGGAAACAGAGGCCCAAAGACTCTGGTGACATCCCATGTCCTGGGTATCTCCTACTTACCTGTGCTTTGCCAGCCCCAGCCCTCTGATTGGCTGGATGCTGAGGACATCCATTTATGGTTTCCACGCAGCCTGTGTCTGAATTGCTCCCTGTACAGTGCATACATTAACAAAACTTACCAGCAACACAGCTGCAGCCCTGGCTATCACATGGATAAAATGAGTTGCCCAAAGGCTAAGAAAATTGCCCAAGGATACAGAACTAGTGTGAGGCAGAATGTAAACCCAGGCAAGAGAGTGGCAAAAACCTGCTGCGCTCATAAAACAGAGGATGCTGCTGAGGATTGATTTGCAGCGGACAGCAGAGCCCGGGGCTGCACAGGCCAGGGAGCCAGGGATATGAGGTTCCCAGGGGCTCGAGCTGACTTTCAAAGGATTTCTCCACAAGGAGGCAAAGGAAAAATGTTAAAAAGCAGATTTTTACGGCCTGTTACAAAGTCAAAAGTACACAACAGGGCATTTGGCCTACAAGCTCTCCGGCTGGCCACTAATTCTTTCTTTCTTTCTTTTTTATTTTTAAGTAAACATTTACTTGACACAGTACAGCAATAATCAATATGACATTAGAAGTAGTGCATAATTAGAAGGCCAAAATGATAGGTATTCCAAGAATGGTTTTAGTATTACACATCGCTATCCTCAGTGTATTTGCTTACTTCACAGATATCAGTATATATAGTCAGTCAGAGTGTAAATTCTACCAATCACCTGCTGGTTTCAAAAAACCTCTTGGAGATTTTTAGGACCATTGTCTTAACAATCTTTTCTATATAAATGCATCGTTTGGTCCCTACCATGTTTCCTAATTTCTCTCCTAGCTCTCTCTTCATTGTTTAATCCTTAAATTCTAGATTTCCATTTAACTATTATTATACCTTTCCATTTTTATTTCTTCTTTTTGAGTTCTTGTATTAGGGAGACTATACAATATTTACACATGTACGTCTGGTTTATTTCACTTGTGACTATATGTTCAAGATATGTCCACTTATATATGAAGGCTTTGAGTTTATCCTTCTTTATAGTTGAGTAATATTCCATTGTAAAAAAAATACATCTTTTTCAACCATTCTTCAGGTGATGGGCATTTTGGTTGTTTCCAAGATTTGGCTGTCACAAATTGTGCGGCTATAAACATAGATGCACAAATATCACTATGATATGATGTTTTCAGTTCTTCTGGGAAAATTCATAGTAGGGGGATAGCTGGATTGAATGAAACTTCCAGTCCTAGTTTTTTAAAGAGTCTCCACACTGATTTCCATAATGGTTGCACCAGTCTGCATTACCACCAGCAGTGGAGATGTGTTCCTTTTGCCCCACAGCCTCTCCAGTGTTTGTTGTTGGTTGACTTCTTTATAGGAGCCATTCTTTCTGAGGTGAGATGGTATCTAAGTGTTGTTTTAACTTGCATTTCATGGATGGCTAGTGATGTGGAGCAGTTCTTCATGCATTTATAAGCTTGCAGTATTTCTTCTTCTGGGAAGTAGGTCTTCATCTCAGATGCACATTTCAGGATTGGGTCTTTAAATTTAGGGTCCCTAATATTTTTTAGTTCCTCATAAATTCTACATAGAAGACTTTTGTCTAAGTACTTGTTAGTTAAGATTTTTTTCAAAATTTGTGGGTTCTATTTTTCACTTTGTTGGTAATTTCTTTTGACATGCAAAAGCTTTTCAGCAAGAGGAGGTCCCAGTTGTTTATTCTTTCAAGTATTACATGTGCAATTAGATTTTTGTCCATGAACTGCTTGCTTACCCCAATGTCTTCAAGATTTTCTCTTACTTTCTCTTCCAAGAGATTTAGTGTTTCTGTTTTAATATTTAGATCTTTAATCCATTTTGACTTTAGTTTAGTACATTGTGATAGACCTGGGTCAAGTTTTAGCTTCTGGCATGTAGAGGTCCAGTTTTTCCAGCACCATTTGTTAAAGGGGTTCTCTTTCTTCCAGTACACATGTTTGACCCTTTTGTTGAAGATAAAGTGGCTGAGTGTATTTGTAGTTGCTTCTACATCTTCTAATCTATTCCACTGATCCTCAAGTCTATTTTTTGCCAATGCTGTGCTGATTTTGTCACAATAGCTTTGTAGTATAGTTTTAAGTCAGGAATTGTAATGCCTCCTGCCTTGTCTTTGTTGTCCAGGATTGACTTTGCTATTCTAGATCTTTTCTGGTTCTAAATACATTTTAGGAATGAATTTTTTCTAGGTCTGTGAGGTATGTTGGTGGCATTTTGATCGGGATTGCATTAAATCTATATAGCAATTTGGGGAATATGGCCATCTTCACAATGTTGGTTCTTCCTATCCAGGAGCAGGGAATAACGTCCCATCTTTTGAACTCCTCTATCATCTCTTTTTTCAGAGTATTACAATTTTCATTGAATAGATCTTTTGCTTTTTTGTTAGATTAATTCCTAGGTATTTAATTTTCCATGCTTCTATTGTAAAAGGTATTGTTTCTCTTAATTTCTCTCTCAGTGTGTTATCTGTGGAGAGGAATGCTATTGACTTTTGGGTATTGACTTTATACCTTGCTATGCTACTGAATTTGTGTATTAATTCAAGTAGCTTCTTGGTGGAGTGTTTTGAGTCTTCCAAATAGAGTATCATGTCATCTGCAAATAATGATAGTTTAACTTCTTCTTTTCCTACTCTTATTCCTTTCACTTCTCTCTGCTGTCTAGTGGCTGTAGCTAATGATTCCAGAACTATATTGAATAGGAGTGGTAATAGAGGACATCCTTGTCTTGTACCAGATCTGAGAGAGTAACTACAAATACATGCAGCCGCCTTCTCTTTGAAAAAAGGGCCAAACGTGTGTACTGAAGTAAAACTTCAGTTTTTCCCCATTTAGAATTATGTTCGCCATTGTGTTGTCATAGATGACTTTTATCAGATTGAGATAGAGGCCATCTATTCCAATTTGCTGTGGGACTTTGAACATGAATGAGTGTTGGACTTTGTCAGAAGACTTTTCTGCATCAATTGAGAAGATCATGTGGTTTTGGGATTTGGGTATATTGATGTAGTGTATTACACTTACAGATTTGCATATGTTGAACCATCCTTGCATCCCTGGGATGAATCCTATCTAGTCATGGTGTATAATCTTCTTAATGGTTTGTTGTATTCTATTTCTGAGGATTTTATTGAGGATTTTTGCATGCATGTTACTGAAAGAGATTGGCCTGCAGTTTTCTTTTTTAGTTGCATCTTACTCTGGTTTGGGTATAAATGTAATACTTGCTTCCAGGAATGATTTCGGAAGGATTATTTCCTTTTCGATTTCATTGAAGAGTTTGAGGAGGATTGGGATTATATCTTCTGTAAATTTCTTGTAGAATTTAGTGGTGAATCCATCAGGACCTGGACTTTTCTTTGTCTGTAGGTTTTTTATTACATTTTGTGTTTCTTTGGCTGTTATTGGGTGGTTGAGCATGCTTATATATTCTTAATTCAATTTTTGTAATTTGTACCTTTTCAGGAATCTGTCCATTTCATCTGTATCTTCAATTCTGTGAGAGTAAAAATTTTCAATGTAGCTATTAATAATCTACTGAACCTCCACTGGGTCTGTGGTAATTTCACCCTTTTCATTCCTTGTTGCTTGAATTTGAGTCTCTTTTTTTTTTTTTTTTTTTTTTTTTTTTTTTTTTTTTTTTTTTTTTTTTTTTTTTTTTTTTTTTTTTTTTTTTTTTTTTTTTTTTTTTTTTTTTTTTTTTTTTTTTTTTTTTTTTTTTTTTTTTTTTTTTTTTTTTTTTTTT
>PVJA010033034.1:0-23652 GCA_004027025.1 Myocastor coypus
AAAAAAAAAAAAAAAAAACTACAACAAAAAATGGCCAGTTCTAGGTAAGCAATAACACTTTGCAAGTTCTTTCTTTTTTTTTTGTCTTTTTGAGACAGGGTCTCACTATGCAGTTGAGGCTGGCCTTGAGCTCACTTTTGTAGCCCAGGCTGGTCTCAAACTTGCACTGATCCTCCTGCCTCCGCCTCCCGAGTGCCGGGATTACAGGCATGCGCCACCACGCCCGGCTTACACTTTGCAAGTTCTAAGGCACAAATCTAAATGCACCTCTGTTTTTTGGTCTAACTTCCTTGTGAAAGAGAATGCTATCAAGTCAGAGGGCCACAGCTCCTCAATCAACTTTCACACTGGCTGAGAGAAGCACCAGCCCCAAGTGCTCCTGAAGAAAAAGTCACACCCTTGGTTGTGTTTGTCACTGAGGGGAAACAAGAAGCAGCACCCTACATGTGCATACACACAAGCACACAGGCAGGACATGCGTATTTCTTATTCATGGCCGCATCCTCACGGTAGGTTCTATCCATGGCCGGTCTTTGGTTCCTCCCAGAAGGGCTTCCCGGGACATAGTTACAAATCTCCATGGACTCTGGACCAAACAGGACCAGGTTTCTTAACACCACAGAGTGCCAGGGCCCCAGGGCGACTAAACATGGAGAAGAAGAGCTTACAACTAGGCACCGGCTCTGAGATTGCCCGAGAAGTGGGTGAAACACCTAGGCTGGCGGGAGCGAGGCCGGGGACTCTGGCCTTCACCACAGCATGGTGAATGTGAGGCTGAGCTCCCAGACACACCAAGCTCAGAGATGGAGGGAGCGCTCCCCGACCTGTGGGCTACGTACCGGGTACCCATTGAGAGGCTGAAAGTACAGGTTGGTGTCCGTGATGCACACGTGCCCGGGATTTGTCACCAGCGGTGTCACCATTTCCGCTTTGCATTCCATATGCAGCTTTTCAGAGACACTTTGGAATCTGAAATTTTTTTTAGTAAAATAAGTCAGAAGCTGATTTATTCTCTAGGTTTAAGTACAGCTTAGCTGTGCATGACATCAGTGTAAACATTACATTTAACACAAGATAAGTGATATCATAAACTGTCTGCTTAAGCCAGGCGTGGTGGTACACGCCTGTAATCCCAGCACTTGGGAAGGCTGAGGCAGGAGGATTGGTGTGAGTGGGAGACCAGCCTGGGCTACAGAAAGTGAGTTCAAGGCCAGCCTGAACTGCTTAGTGAGACACTGTCTCAAAAAGATAAAAAATGATAATCATAATAATAAGTTAATTAATAAATTTAAATTTAAAAAATTACCTGCTTAAGGAAGTTGACATTCTTTTAAGTGGCAAGACAAAAACTTTTTAAAAACAGAAACTTAGATGAACTTACCCACAAAAAGAAGGAACAATAATCAAGTGACAGGTGAGGGGAGGGCCCACACAGGAGGGGAGCAGGGGCTTAGGACAAGACAACTTCTCAGCAAAAGCAAGCCGCAGATGGGCTAGAGACCCAGAGTGCTCCCCAAAGATGCGAAAGTGCCCTCAAGAGGGCCGAGAGCTAGAGGAACGTCCCACACTCGCAAAGCTGGCGGCTCCTCCCTAGGCACAGGACGGCTCCAGAACCGCTCCAGCTCTTGGGCTCGAAGCTTGGCTGCAGGGAAGGTCTCGAAAACTTTCTCAATAACGTGACCTGAGTCAACTGCAGCGGCACCAGGACCCTCATTCACCCAGGAGCACAGTGAACAGAGCCCCGGTAGAGCAATCTGACACAACGTGGGGGTGGGCATGGCACTTCTAGAGGCACATGCTTACTTCAGTCTGCAGAGTCCTTTTTAAAACAAACTGTCCAGCATACAATAAGATATTACAACACACAGAATACAAGAAAATGCGATCCATGTTCAACAGAGAAAAGACTCAAGGGCTCGGCGGGATGGCTCAGTGGTCTAAAGCGCCTGCTTGGGAAAGCTTGGGTGGCTTCAGGGACCGCGGTTTGATCCCCGGCACCACATGCTACGCCAGCCCTGCCCTCAGGCGGGCTGAGCCGGCCACAAAAATAAGTGAATAGACAAACAAAGGTTCTGAAACAAGAAAAAAATAAATAAATAAAATAAAAATTCTAAAAAAAAAAAGACTCAAAAGAAGATGACTCAAGTGTTAGGTGCACTGACTTTCGACAACTACAACGAATACGCTGAAGGACTGAGGGGCAAAGACGGACAATGACGTGGAGAGGGAATTTCAGCTGTGAAATAGGATCTACAAGATAGAATCACAAGGGCAGGGAGCTAGCTCAGTAGAATAAGTACTTGCCTGGCAAGTGCAGGGTCCTGAGTTCAATCCCCAGTACTGAAAAAAAAAAAATAGAATCACAAGGAAATATGTAAATGAGCCGGGCGTGGTGGCACACACGCCTGTAATCCCAGCACTTGGGAGGCTGAGGCAGGAGGATCAGTGTGAGTTCGAGACCAGCCTGGGCTACAAAAGTGAGCTCAAGGCCAGCCTGAACTGCACAGTGAGACCCTGTCTCAAAAACACACACACACACACACACACACACACACAAAAAATATATATATATATATATATATGTAAATGAAAATCTTTTTTGTGTATGTGGCTGGCCCAGCATGTCCTGGGGGCAGGACTGGCACAGCATGTGGTACCAGGTTTTGAACCGTGGTCCCTGAGCTCTTGCCTAAGCAAGCACTTTAGACTGCTGAGCTATCTCACTGGCCGCCAGAAATGAAAATCTTGATACTAGAAATAAAATAACAACAGACTAGGCAGTAAATGATGTGTCTAATAAAGTTGAAAACAGACCAATAAAAGTCTTAATTGAAAGAAAAGGAGAACAAAGAATAAAAACAAAAAAAAACCCAGCATTCCTGAGATCTGAAAGAATGTAACATACTGACAAGCATAACAAGTTATAGAAGAAGAAAACCGAACATAAAGCAGAAAAAGAATGATAAAGGAGAGAATGGCAGGGAGTCCATGAACAGTCTTAACTCACAGACTCATCTCTCTGAGGGCAGGGAGGCAGCACCTGTGTGGCAAGTGCAAGTCCTGAGCTCCCTGCCCAGCATGCAAACCCACGGGATATAATACAAAGTATGCATCTGCGCTCTGTGCCCTGTCGCTGACCTTGCCCTCCTAATAAATGATGGGGCTGGTTGGTGCTGCGGCGCTTGGTCTTCAGCCACAGTCCCTACCGCCGACCCCTGATGCCTTGGGATCTCCTGGGTGACAGGACTGTTCTGTCCTAAGGAAGAGAGGCACTTGGCCTCTGGATGGGTCTGGGTACTGCAGAGCCCAAGCCATTTTCAGAAGCCTTGAGCTCCCAGCCTTAAGGAAGAGGAGGCTGAGCTGATAATGTGCCGTGCCTACAAGACAAAGCCACCACAAAAATGTGGCAGACTCTGGGTTTTGGAGAGTCGTGGGTTGGTGAGTGCACACATGTGCAAGAAGGGTGGCAAACTAACCACCAACGTCAGACAGAAGCTCCTGCGGGGGCGGGGGCCGCCCGGACCTCTCCAAAGTGCTCCTCCATTGGACTGTTCACCTGCATCCTTTATCATAAACACATGTATATTGTTCTTTTGAGACAAGGTCTTGCTATGCAGCTCAGGCTGGCTTTGAGTGCACTTTGTAGCCCACGGTAGTCTCAAATACAACGATCCTCCTGCCTCAGCCTCCCAGGCGTGTACCACTGTGCCCAGCAACGTCCCTTGTTAATATACTAAATCCATGTGTTTCCTGAGTCTGTGAGCCAGTCCACAATGACAGAGCCCAAGCAGGGCTCGTAAGGACCTCTGATTTCTATGCAGCCCGTCAGCAGTGTGGGTGGCAACCTGGGTCCTGGGGCTGGCAGCTAAAGCAGCAGCAGTCTGTGGGACTGAGACTTCACCTTGGGTGTGTTCTCTCTCCAGGCAGACAGCACAAGCATCCAACTCCAGAGCCCCCAGCTGGCGTCAGATAATCTCTCGGGGTGGGAAAGGTGCCACATGTGAGCACAGAGTGCCCTGCACTGACAGCAGGGTTGGCAGCAGGGTCTGTGATTTCCTCTTAGATGCTCTGAAACTACCAAGCAGAACAAGCGCAAAGAAAACTGTGTCTTACCTGTGGGTCACAACAGTACAGATTACCTGACTTTGCGCATGAAACGATGGAATGGAAACCTTAAAGGGGGGGAGGAGTGGGGGAAAAACCCTTGCCATCCTGAAATTTTACATCCAAAAAGATATCCTTCAACAGTGAAGATGACATAGAGGCATTTTTAGACAAAACTGAGGGAACTAATTTCCAAAAGATGGTTTACAAGAAATGCCATGGAATTTCTTCTGACTGGAAAGGAACAATACCAGATATTTAGAAAGATCTGTAGAAAATATGAAACTTAAATACAAGTAATTAAATAAAGTAAATGTAAGTAATTATGATTTTTTAGTATTTCTAGTTTATAGGTAAACATATACATATGTGTCTCAATTCTGTCGAAATTCACTACTTTTAAAACCTTAAGGGGCTGGGGAGATAGCTCTGTAGCACAAGTGCCTGCTTGGCAAGTACGAGGTTGTGAGTTCAAACCCTAGTCCCGCAAAAAAAAAAAAAAAAAAAAAAAAAACCCTAAAGAACACTGAATTATAGGGTTTATAGTCTACATAGAAATTATGCATAAGATGCTAAGATCACAATGACAAGAGAGGGACCAGGGAGATAGCTCAATAGAATAAGTGCTTGCCTGGCAAGCACAAGGGCCTCAGTTCAATCCCTGGCTCTTCGAAAATAAATAAAATGACAAGAGACAGCAAATGCAAATACTCTACTGTAAAACAGGGTAATACAACATCATTTGTTTTATTTTATTTATTTATTTATTTATTTATTTATTTTGTGGGACCAGGGTTCGAACTCACGACCTTGCACTTGCCCAGCAGGCACTTGTGCCTCGGAGCTATCTCCCCAGCCCCAATACAACATCATTTGAAAATACACTCCAGAGCCAGGTGTACACTATAATCTTTAGAGTGACCACCAAAAATGAGAAAAATACAAACAAGTAGATAAAACAGAACTAACAGGGAGTAGACTTACCCAAAATAAAACAAGAAAGGGGGAGCAAAGACAAACGACATGCTAAGAAACAAGTGCCACAACAGTGGGCTTACTACCAACGGCACTGACCTGTAATCATATATTATGAATTATTCAATATCCCAATTGAAAGCACAAATTGTCAGAATGCATAAAAAAGAATATTCAACTACTATGTGTTTAGGGTTTTTTCAGAAACAACATATAAATACAGGTTAAATGTGAAAGGATAGAAAAAGATGCAAGGGGCCGAGGAGATAGCTCCGAGGCACAAGTGCCTGCCTGGCAAGTGCAAGGTCATGAGTTTGAACTCCAGTCCTGCAAATAAAAAAAAAAAAAGAAAGAAAACGAAAAAGATGCAAATAGGTAAGAAAATTACTTTAAAGTAGACTTTAGCAAAAAAAGTAATACAGATAACAAAGGGCACTTCATAACGCAAGGGCCAATCCTTAGGCCATTTTGTGGGCCAGCGAGACATCATAGCAGCACAGCACCTGCCAAGCAAGTGCAAGGTCCTGAGTTCAATTCCTGGTTCCAAAAAGCCACACTATTCATTTAAATGGATATGAACCTCACTACAGAGCTGTACAAGACATGCATAAATTAACTGCCACAAGAGGGAAATAAGTAATCCTACAGTTATCACTGGCAATCTGAACACTCTCCTCTCAGGAACTGGTAAAAGCAGCAGCATTCGATGAATACGCAAGGTCTAAACAGCCGTCATCAGGTAGATCGAAGTGGCACTGGTACAGCGCTGCGTTCAACAGTTGTAATGTTCTGGTTTGTGTCTAGTGTCTCCCCAAAGCCTCATGCAGTCATGGGGTGGCTTCTGGAGTCTGTGACTTGGTTATTGTGAGTGTGGGTGCTGCATTTCAGTGTAAGGAAGGAGAAGCAGCTAGCTGCTGGGGCTGCTGCAAGCTCTCCCTGCTCTCTTGCTCTTAGCCGCCACCATGAAAGGTGGCCCTCTGCCGCAAGCCACCCTGCCTTGGAGCCAGCTGACTGTGGACTGAAAGCTCCCGGACCTGTGAGCTAACCCTTTCTCTCCCTCATTTTGAGGGCTGGGTATTTGTCCCAGCACAGAGCAGAGTAACTGAGATGCACTCCTTGCAAGGGTACTTGCTGGCCATCAAAGAGCCCTCAACACACGGCCAAGGCCTGAAGTCACAGAGCGTGCATTCTCAGGTCAGGTGGTACAGTCATCAGCAGTAAGACATCAGGAAATCCTCAAATATGTGTGAGGCGACACACTGCTAATAATCCATGGATGAAAGAACAGTGAAGTACAGAACAGCTTCACACGAGTGACAATGACGACAGAGCGAAACAAAATTTGTGGGGTGCGGCTGAAACTGGTAGAAGGAAGCTTTCTAACTGCGTGTGCTTCTACTATAAAAGAACATGTAACACCAGCAGTCTGGGTCTCGTTCTGAGGAAACCAGAGAAAGCCTATTCTGCTCTTCACAAGCTCAAGGAAGGAAATCATAAAACTGGAAATCAACATTAAATAATATGAGGGCCAGGGAGACAGCTCAGGAGCATAAGCACCTTCCTGGCAAGAGCTAAGTCCTGAGTTCAATTCCCAGTACCAATTAATAAATAAACATATAGATGATAAATGCAAATATAAAAAATAGTAATACATTTTTATGGAAAAGGTAGTATGATTCATAAACCCCTAACAATACTGATCAATTAAAAAAAAAAAAGAAAAAGCATAGAGTATTGATAAATGGAGCAGAAGGTTGCCAGTACAGAGCCTGCTGCCATAAGAAGGACATCGAAGCCGGGCGCGGCGGCGCACGCCGCGCACGCCTGTAATCCCAGCACTCGGGAGGCTGAGGCAGGAGGATCGGTGCGAGTTCGAGACCAGCCTGGGCTACAGAAGTGAGCTCAAGGCCAGCCTGAGCTGCATAGCGAGACCCTGTCTCAAAAAGACAAAAAAAAAAAAAAAAAAGGACATTGGAAGCCAGGGTGGTGGCCGGGGCCTGTCATCCTAGTCCTCTGAGAGGCTAACGCAGGAGGATGGCAAGTTGGAACCTATCACAGTAACTTAGCCAGTTAGCAAGGCTTTAGCTCTAAATAAAAAATGAAAAAAAGGATGAGGATATATAGTTACGTGTGAAGGCCCGTATGCAATACTTAGTCCTTCCAAAAAGAAATTTTAAAAAAAGAAAACAAAATTAAATGGCAACTTGGGTAAAACGAAGTTTTTTGTTTTGTTTTGTTTTGTTTTTTTTTTGTCTTTTTGAGACAGGTCTCACTATGCAGTTGAGGCTGGTCCTGCGCTCACTTTTGTAGCCCAGGCTGGTCTCGAACTCGCACTGATCCTCCTGCCTCAGCCTCCCCAGTGCTGGGATTACAGGCATGAGCCACCATGCCTGGCACGAACAGTTTTTTAAAGTACATAACCTAATCAAAAATATAATACATAGGGGCCCTGTGGGATGGCTCAGTGGTCTAAAGCCCCTGCTTGGGAAAGCTTGGGCGGCTTCAGGGACCGCGGTTCAATCCCCGGCACCACATGCTGCATGCGCCAGCCCTGCCCTTGGGGCAGACTGAGCCGGCCATAATAATGAGTGAATAAACAAAGGTTCTGAAACAAGAAAATAAATAAATAATAAAAAACAAAACCAAAAAAATCTAAAAAAATAAATTTTATATATATAATATGTAGCCTGGCATGGTGGCGCACGCCTGTAATCCCAGCACTTGGGAAGCTGAGGCAGGAGGATCAGTACGAGTTCCAGACCAGCCAGAGCTACAAAAGTGAGCTCAAGGCCAGCTTGAACTGCACAGTGAGACCCTGCCTCAAAAAAAGGGACGGGGGGGGGCTGGCGAGATGGCTCAGCAGTCTAAAGTACCTGCTTAGGCAAACTCAGGCAACTATAGAGGCTGTGGTTTGACCCCTGGCACCACATGCTGTGCCAGCCCCAACCCCAGGGCAGGCTAAGCCAGCCATTACAAAAAAAAAAAAAAAAAGCACAGTGAATCCGTAAGTTAAAAGGAAAGGAAGATGTGAGGCCTTGCATTGCCTGGCATGAGCAATCGCCATGAAGCTACAGGACACACTGGTATCAGAGCGAAGCATGGGACAAGCCCCTTCTATGTAAGAGAATCAACTTAATAATTTAAGAAGGCTGGACACAGGGACATATGTCTGGGATCCCGGGACTCGGGAGATTGAGGTGGGAGGGCTGCTGAGAGCTGAAGCGCGTAGCTAACCGGATGAGGGGGTTCACACCCCAGGCCCGCCAAGCTGGCCCCCGCCACCACGTGCTGAGATGGCAATTGAGACTGGGTGTGGTGGCGCGGGCCTGAAATCCCAGCTCTTGGGAGGCTGTAAACAGGCAGATCACTATGAGTCCTATCTAGCAGTGGACCCTGAACACCCTGTATACCCTTCCCTAAAACTAAAAAGAAAATTATATATATATATATATATATATATATATATATATAATTATATGTAAAAAATTATATACACACATATGATATGTGTGTGTATGTGTAGAGAGAGCGAGAGAAAGAAACAAGAACAACATAACATAAAAGTGTGCTGCATACTATAATAAAGCCAAGAAAATCAATGAAGAAGCCATTGGAGCAGCGAGGGCGCATGTCTGCGCTCACTTCGCCCCGCAGGACTGTACTTGTCTCTCCTCAAAGGGCCAAGAGAAACTTGCCAGAAGAACGGCAGCCCAACTGAAACCGGAGGGTCAGAGTGAGCCAAATGCACCGGGGTGAGCGCTCTATGCAAGAAGGAAGCCGGATGAAGGTTTAGAGGCAAGAGAAACACGGCCCACTGGCAAAACCAGAAGCAGCCAGAGGAGGGAGCTCAAGAGAACAATCGGCCACTAGAAGCAATAAAGGAGGCCCGGCGCGCAGAGGCTTGACACCCACAGGAAGTTGTGCAGACTTCCCAGAAAAGCAGTGGAGTCTTGGAGAACTTTGCGCGTGTAAGCGACGTAGTCGCTCAGGTGCTTTAGAAACACCGCATCTTAAAAGGACCCGGTTCAGCAGAGAGTGGACGAGGGAAGAGTGCAGCGCGTGGGGTGGGAGCAAGGGCCAGGCGGAGGTGATGGGGTCTGCAGGTCAGCAACCACGTACAGGGCGTGGATGTGGACCGTGCTGCTCCGTCCAAGCCAAGAAGAGCCGCGGAAGCAGCCGAGGTTTCTCCGGCACCGACGCTGACACGTGACCTGAGCCGCACAGGTCTGCGGGGAGGTGTCCACAGCAGCATCACTTTTGGACAAGCCAGGCGAAGACCTGAGTGCCCTTGGAATCAAGAAGAAAAAATAATCGACTCACCTGTTCTTGTCAAATGATGCCCTGGCCAAGCGGGACTGCAGGATAGCTGTTATCTAGGAGAGCAGAGCCATTAGAAAATATGAATAAACAAACTACCGGTATGAGTTAGTTCACAGTGAGAGACTCGGTCGTTAGAAACACTCACCATGGCTGTCTGGTCACCAAGTTTGTCCAGGCGGGAAGCTCTGTGAAGCTACAATATCGTAAACACACAGAATTAGCTTCATTCTGAAACAACACCAAGTATTTCTTCAGATAAAAAATGAAAACTATCAATTATGCCGCTGGATGTAGTCGAGATTATGTCTGAAGTCACTTCTAACAACCATTTTCAAATTCTGTATATTCATACCAATCTGCCAGGTACTTAGAAAAGATTTATGGTTTGACAACATGAAATGATGAAATATGTTTTGAAAATGATTTGTGCCTCAGATTGCTCTGTGTTCTCCTCAGGGGGAGCACTTCTGAAGTCACCACCTTACCTGAAGCAATGTCTCCACCACATCCTCGACCTTCCCGGAAACATCCAGCTCAAAGACATACTCCATCTTGCCCTAGCACACAGGAGAAGATGTCAAACAGCGGGAGAGAAGCAGCACGCCTACTGTGCTGCTTTGTCCCCTTGTGGAGGGAACCTACTAAGCTCCGCATCCTTCTCCTAGCGCTCCTCTGTCGGAGACCTCGGAATGGACAATCAGGAAATAAACATGGCCACTGCCCAGCTTCCCTGGCCTGTGGTCTGAGCAGTGAGCTCACCTGCACTCCCAGGGCTCTGGAACGCCTGGTCTCCTGCTTATCAGGTGGGCCTTGGCAGGCTGTTCCATTCCCAGGGAAACAGGGAGGGCTCAGCGTTAGCTAGGGCAAACGTTGGGCACCTATTCAAAACTTTCTGTATGTAGCCGGGCGTGGTGGCGCACGCCTGTAATCCCAGCACTCGGAAGGCTGAGGCAGGAGGATTGGTGTGAGTTCGAGACCAGCCTGGGCTACAAAAGTGAGCTCAGGACCAGCCTCAACTGCATAGCGAGACCCTGTCTCAAAAAGACAAAAAAAAAAAAAACAACTTTCTGTATGTAACCTTGGATCCAAAAGGCTTAGTTACTGAGCCGAGCCAGCAGCTTGGCCCTCCCCACCCTGGTTCCCTTTCTTTTCATTCCATCTGGCCTCTACCCTGTTCCCCTCTGGGAAGGTTGGGCCCACACACTCCTGGAATGAGTGCTAGAGAGTGACCCTACAGGCATCATGGTTATTTAGCTAGTGCCTTCCACTAACTTTGGGCTTAGTGTGCTCTCTTTGTACTAACTTCTTGAAGTAAGAGTTGGCATTTTCATTTGGGGATCTTTTAATGCTTTTTATTTTGTCCTGGGACCGTCCCCAGCGGCCGAGGAGACGTGTATTCTGCTGGTGCCAAGAGCAAGTTCTGCACGCGCCCGCTGGCTGCGCTTGGGCTCCACAGTTGCTCCAGGCTTCTTCCCTCCTGCTTGCAGACACGGACTGGATCTTACACCACTGGGTCTTCCGGGCCTGCACTCGGCAGGCTCTGCAGTCGCTTGAGTCAGTTCCTTCCAGTTATGTCAGCCTCAGTCACACACACACACACACACTACTGATTCTGTTTCTCTCGAGAGCCCTAATATGGACATTTATAACTGTGCTGCTTGCACTCCAGGGGTGTCTTGGGGAGTCTAAGACAGTCAGCACCTCAGTGAGTGGTTCTCCATTTGGGGGTGTCCACTGTGTGACAGCTTGGGTCAGAGTGTGGAGGTGTTGTATAACACAAGAGTTGCAATGTGCAAGGGGTGTGTCCTAGGTGAGAGAGGCTGAAAGGGGTGGCCCTGCCCTGTGAAGACTGCCTGGCCAAAGGCCACAGCACCCCCGGAGCACAACTAGAACTCAGTACGTGTGTCTCCTGAGGAATCGGTGTGGGCCATGCTCCCATTTGCGGGGCCCAGGATCACTGCACGAGCAGTGTGCGCAGAAGCTGCCACAGGGCAGTGCCTAACTAGGGAAGGCGGCCACTCCTAACCCACGGACGCCACTGGGAGGAGCACTGATCCTGCTCTTGCAACAACCCTTGGTAGGACTTTTCTCTTTAGCATGTAGTAAGTGGAAGCATAAAAATAGAACAGGGAAGTTAAGTGAAGTGGTACGCTTACTGGGAATCAGATACTGCACTCAAGGCCTCATAGATCTGACTCATACTTATAGGGCCAGCAAGATGGCTCAAGGGTCAAAAACATCTGCTTGGCAAGCTCAGGCAACAGCAGAGACCTTGATCAATCCCTGGCACCACATGCTGTGCCAGCCCCACCCCCAGGCCAGGCTCAGCCAGCCACATAAAAAAAAAAAAAATTGAATAAAGACATATTAGTGAAGATATAAGGATAGAAGGAGCCGGGCGTGGTGACGCACACCTGTAATCCCAGCACTCGGGAGGCTGAGGCAGGAGGATCAGTGCAAGTTAGAGACCAGCCTGGGCTACAAAAGTGAGCTCAAGGCCAGCATGAACTGCACAGTGAGACCCCGTCTCAAAAAGACAAAAAAAAAAAAAAAAAGGATAGAAGGATATTTCATAATCTGTATTTTTCAAATAATTTTAGAGTTTTTTAGCAATGTACTCACTACCCAGCACTGCACATGACCTCAATATTGAATCTACTCATTAACACTTTTCCCCCACATTAGGCACATTTCTTTTTAATGAAGCTAATTGAACTCCAATTAAAGGCTGTGGCTCCTTTTGGTAGTTTTATTGTAACTGTCTGGTAATAAATTTTAAAATATCCAATATTATCATATTTGCTTAACGGTGTTAACAGTCACAAAATCTTATTACTTGAAATCACTATATAAATTGTGGGAAATATAAGAAAAACTTTACTCACCCTTTCTATTTTATATGGTGCAACAATATTATGTTCTTTAATGAAATACACCTGAGGAAAAAAATCAGTTCTTGTAAAAAACCACCAAAATTTTTTGCTCTAAAGAGTAAACAGAAATCAGAACATCAGGAGTGAGTGTTTTAGGTCACTATCACACAAGTACGTATGTGAGTCCTCATGTAGTTTTAAAGTTCTGATATTAAAGTACTACATTAAACAGGCAACAGATAGCAACCATTGCTGAACTAGCGAAAACCTAAGCTGTCTTACGAATGCTGCCATTCGCACCAATTAACTGAGCAGGCAAGGGAAGGAAGCCCAAGGGATGGTTTTCCACAAGATGAATAAACTAAGGCACTGCAGTCTGACATGTGCTCATTAACATACAGTGGCCTTTCTTCCCCAGAGGTGGTGCTGGCTCATGGTGTTTGCACCAGGACCTAAAACTTGGTGGGAAAAGCTACCCCGCCACCAGAAAGCCACGCTTCCTGCGCCTGGACCCTCACTCATCCTTCCTCCTGCTCTTATAGAGGAAGTGCAAGGCTCTCGCAGGCCTGCTGCTCCACTGTGCTGCAGAAGTCAGGAGCCACCGTGAGTCATTCAGGAGCTGACCTCCATGACCAGGTGCTCCACCCGCTCCCTCTCTATGCAGAGCAGAAGCGGTCGCCTGCAGGTCTCCGGGCCTCCTCTGGGCAGCGCTGTCTGCAAGGACGGCTCACGTGACCGCCCACTGCTGATTCTCCACTGTTCCTCTGCTCTCTTTAGAGGCGCTGGCTCTCCCTGCAGTTTCCACTCGGCTTCCAAGACACCCATCAGCACATCCGCAGGGCGCTCTTCAAAGTACACCCAGACAGCGACTACCTCTCTTTCCTAGCCCAAATCATCTGGGATGATGCACCCCCAAGGGTCTCCTTGCTTTCACTCTTGCCCTTCCCCCATCATCCAGCCGATTTCCAAGTACGTACAAGGCCCTTTGTGCGCCTTCTCTTTCTGCACTCCAGTAGCTTTGCCCTTATTGTAGGACCTGGCCTCTGGGCTCTCCATGGCCCGGCTCTACCTGGATGTCCCTGCCTGGCCTTCCTGGCCTCCCCAGCCCAGGAGCACATGCCCTCCTGTACGGCGCCTTCCTCAAGGCCTCCCCCAGGCTGCCTGCACTGCACTTGGGTGGAAACCTCAAATCATGCATGGAAGAGCAGCTTGTGCCTAGGGGCTCGCTGGTGCTAGGCTTCTTCTGAGCTGATTTCCTTTCAATTAGCAATAACCACACATTAGGTAAATCTCACCGGCTCAGATACTGCCACTGTACAAAGCTGCAGCTGGTTCAATCTGAGAGCTTTTCTATAAACTACAAAAGGTGGGTGGGAAGATTTGGAGGGCTTTGTTTCTAGCGCCAACATTATTAAAGTTAATGGTTTTATAATGGAATCTCTACTTTCAACTCAAAAGCTACCTCTTTCCTCCAAGATACAGGCATTGCAGAACAAGGTCATGAAGTAGTAATATCTACAGAGTGCACAGCATAGACCAGAGCCAGGCTGACATCATTTAGATGTCCTGGCGCTGGCCTCCCATCTCCTCAGAAGCAAGGATGCTACCGAAGAAACTGCTACCCTTCCACTCAGCCTTCTCACGCCGCCTGAGACCCAGAGGACAGAGCCACGAGCCCACGGACATCATGTATCTAATGAACAGTAAGGATCCCACCGGAGACATCTTTTTTAGACACTTCTCAATGATTAAATTTTAAAATGATTTAAACAACTACTTCAAGATCTTCATTTGAGATTTCCACAAATAAATAATTTTATCAAATGAAAAAATATCACACACATATGTATTCATGTAAGTAAGGAAAACTATTTCTTTTACTAGGTGCTTCTTACCTGGCTAAAAATGAGTGAAATCCCTGGAGATGTTGCCCTAAAATACAGATAAAAGGAATCAGTTACAGAAAACCTTTTGGGTGCAATAAAATTAAATTGTAAAAACAACGTACTTAGCAGGGAGTCGGCTGGCTGCACTCGCCCCATGTTTTCCTATCTGTACACAATCCCGTAAAGGAATCTGGATAAAACCAAGAGAGATTATCATAAACACAAGCAAAGGTAAAATGTGCGCTAGAGCAGGAGTGTTTCTGCTCAGATTCATAATTTATTTACCTTCACAATGGGGTGGGATATTGCATCTGGTTCAAAAATCACTGATTTCGAACATATTTTTAGGGAGCCTCTGATTTTCCTAGGAATCAAAGCAAAATATAGCAGTTAAAAAAACAATCATGTTATTCTTTAACCAGGAATTTAGTTACTAAGGCTAACAAAACCCAGTCACTCAACTAGAAAGCGGGTAGCGCAAGGAGAAAAAGATGCTCCCTCCT
Source organism: Myocastor coypus (assembly GCA_004027025.1). NCBI lineage: Eukaryota > Metazoa > Chordata > Mammalia > Rodentia > Myocastoridae > Myocastor > Myocastor coypus. Next base: position 14,662 of record PVJA010033034.1, read on the forward strand.
ACCTCTCTGTCTCCTGAAAGGACAAAGAGATCTACACATACCAGAGCACGGCTTTGACTTGTTGGGCCTGACATTCTACACTGATCACCTTATTTGGTCCTCTCAATTACAGTGTAAGGGCAGCGGGACCAGAAAAGATAATGCCTGCTGAATTTATCGTGTCACATTAGCTGTTCATTCTCTATATGTGGGAGGACTATTCATAAAGGAATATGAAACTTGGAAAGTTGATTAGGTAAAGGGATTTTTTTCTTTTGAAATTTTGTTTGTTTGTTTATTTATGTTATGGCCGGCTCAGCCTGCCCTGGGAGTGGGGCTGGCACAGCATGTGGTGCTGGGGATCGAACCACAGTCCCTGCGGTTGCCTAAGCAGGCGCTTTAGACTGCTGAGCTATCTTGCCAGCTGAAAGGGATTTTTTCTTAAAATTAGAAATACTTGAAGTTTGAGTTTAGCATAGAGAACACTTTTAGCAGTGATTCAGGAGTACAGAAACATTCTAGAAAAATCTGGGACTATCTGTCTCCTACTATGATATCTAAGGAATTAGTTACAGACTATCATCTTCACACTTTCTTGCAACACATACGTTTCAATAACTGTGGAAAGAAATATTCTTAAGCATTCTAGGGTTAGCTGCTAGTTTTAACCAGTATGTGTCACCTGTCTGAAGCTAATAAAAATCTATATACTTTATTTTCTTTTACTGGTTAGATGACTTTTATCAAAGATCAAAACAAGACCACAACTCATTATGCCCTAAGAATGTAGGTTAGGAGATGCTGGAATTGTACTACTAGAAAGTCACCCTAAGAGCAGTGTCCACGACTGTGTTTAGTCTACAAGTGGCAGCTTCTAGGCCTCGGGTTCTTTCTTTTTTTTTTCTTTTTAAAATTTATTTATTTATTTTTCTTGTTTCAGAACCTTTGTTTGTTTATTCACTCATTTTTATGGCCAGCTCAGCCCGCCCCGAGGGCAGGGCTGGCGCAGCATGTGGTGCCCGGGATCGACCCACAGTCCCTGAAGCCGCCCAAGCTTTCCCAAGCAGGCGCTTGAGACCACTGAGCCATCCCGCCAGGCCCAGCCTCAGGCTCTTTACAATCACGTCAGTAACACCTGAGCTTCTTCTCTAGCCATCTCTGGTGTCCCAGTGAATTCTCCAGTTCTGTTCAGCCCAGGGTTCTACCCCGCCTCAACTGAAGTAACTGTGATCAACCCTCGAACTCACACATTCAACCAAGCTCAGATCAAAAGTATTTGTAAAACAAATAATTCTAGAGAGTTCTAAAAAGACTTGAATGTAACATCTATCAAAAATGACACTGATTCCATGAAGTTATATGTGGTCACTGGGCTGGGCTTCAAAGGCAACTCAGAGACAATTGACAGTAGACAAGATGGTATGTGCAGATGGCAAGCAGACACTGTACCATGCTGCACACAGCATTTGCACATTTGGGTATCCAAATGTCTGAGGGATAAATGTCCTGTAGCTTTGGGAAAATTTACATATTCAAATCTCTATAATCTATAAAGTCTTTTCTTTGAAAATTTTGTACTCCAAGCTGCCACATTAAGAAACCCGGTCTTGAGCCAGGCGTGGTGGCTCAGTGGTCCAAAGCGCCTGCCTAGGCAAGTTTAGGCAAGCGCTGGGACCGCCGCTCCATCCCTGGCACCACATGCTGCACCACCCCACCCCAGAGCAGGCTGAGCCAGCCATAACACAAATAAATAAATGAGGTTTAAGAAAAATAAAAGAATAAAATTTAAAAAAAAAAAAAAAGCAGCCTAGTCTTACACTCTGAGAAGGTCTGTTCTTTGACCAACTCTCTTGCATGCTACTTTCTATTTTGTTAATCGCAGAAGATAGTCCCTTATGCTCTCTATCCTAAGAATACATGCACTAAGCACATATACACTAAGTGGACAGCAAGGCTCATCATGCTGAAAGTCCTGGTTTATAATTCTTCCTTCAAGGGCTTTAGAAATTTTGTAGCATTTCTTCATGCTTAGTGAATTTACTCTGTTAACAGCTACACTTACTGGTAACTTAAAAACCTAAACTTGAGTCGTGGCCGTCACACAGAGAGGCACTTGCCCAGCATGGGTGAGACCCTAGGTTCAATTTCAATTGCATTCCCGCCCAAAACTATCCAACTTATGAAATCCCTAGACACATACAGAGAGCCAGCACGCCCACTGTCCAGCTGTTCAGCATTAGCAGCCTATTTCATGGATAAGTGCCCCCCACCAAGGCCTGTACTTCAAAGGCTTGGACCCTAGAGCAGCACCACAGGAAGTGGCACAGTGAGAGGCCTTCAAGTCTCAGGGGCTGCGCCCTTGATGGGAAGGTGGGACCCCAGGTGCTTTTTCACACTGTCACTTCCCAGCCAAGATGTGAGTAGCCTTGTTCCTGCCAGGGTGTCACCACAGGCTTAAAAGTAGTAGGACCAGCTGTCCATGGATGGAAACCTCTGAGGCCTAAGCCAAAGTGTCTCAGTTACTTTTCTCTCGTTGCTGGGACAAATACCCAACACTCAAAATGAAGGAAGGAAAGGTTTATTTAGCTCACAGTCAGTCCATATTTGGCTGGCTTCAAGGCTGAGAGGCATATAGCAGAGAGCTGCAGTTCATGGTGGTGGAACAGCAACAAAATGGTGGCAGAGGCAGCTAACCAATCAGGGCAGTAGAGCAAGAGTGCAAGTCTATCTCTCTGTCTCTCTTCAAATTACATCAGGCTCTCTGCCTTAGCCTATCTGCCTCAGACCACACCTATAATTCCCAGCAGTACTCAGACTGATAATCTCATCAGTACTAAGCACATAATCCCAGTGACTCATGAGTCAAGTCTCAATCTGTAGAAGTCCCCGCCCCATGATTGCATAAGGCTTTGGGGGAACAACTAGACATAAACCATAACACAAAGTAAACCTCATCACTTTCCATGTTGATCTTCTCAGGTATTTGTTACAGTACAGAAAGGTGAGAACACATGTACGATAGACACTGAGCGACAACATGCTCATCATTCATAAATGTCTTAGGATGAATCGATCATGGTGTGGCCTCTTAATAAATAAATAGCCTATCGCTACCACACCTAAAAGTCAGGGCTGGAGATACTCTTCAGTGGTACAGCCCAGCTTTGGTATACATAAAAGGCCCCTTGTTCCATCCCTAGAACCAAAATACTGCCATAAATAATAATTAAATGCCATCAGGTATCAAGCATTTCATTTTTCCATTTGATATATGTTTTTATAGTTTGTTCCAATCCAAACCCAAAGCCCATATTAAAGTTAGTTGGTAGGTGTTTCATATCTTTGTATCTCTTACCATAAAGCAATTTTCCCATACTGTGAGTTCTGCTGGATGGTTTGTATTTCTGTATATCATACTTTCTTTCTTGTTTTTCTTTTTAGTTGATACAAGCTCTCACTATGCAGCTTGGATTCGTAGGGATCCTGCAGTCTTAGCCTCCCCAGGGCTGGGATTACAGGCATGAACCACCATGCCTGGCATGGCCAGCATGCCATGCCCAGGGCAAGGCTGGCATGGCACATCATTCCAGGGATGAACCTGGGTCCTTGCGCTTGACAGGCAGGCATGCCGAGATCACCAAGCTATCTCCTCAGCCCCATAGTTCCCTTAAGTTATCACCAAGATTAAAGACTTGATCAGATTCTGGTTTGATCTTCTGACAAAAGTACTTCCGAGGAGACACGTGCGCTGTCTTCACATCAGGAAGCACCAGGGGACTCTGGGGGTACGCATCTTCATGCAACCGTTACCAGATGCTCAGCAGTCACTGAACGGCCACTGGAAGGCCTCTAGGCCATCTCGCCTTGGCTGACGACTGTCCAGGGTTGGGAGATAGCTCAGTGGAATAAGCGCTTGCCTGGGAAGTGCTGGGTCCTGAGTTCAATCCCCCGTACCAAAATAAATAAATGAATAAATAAAGACGACTGTCCAGACGAGAGGTTGTAAAATTCCTTCTGTGAAGAGCCAATTAGTACCATTGTTTTGCAGGCTGGGTGCTGTCTATGGCAACTATTCCTGTCCCCTGCCATACCAGTCACTCAGCAATATGCAAATACATGAGTGCGGCTGTTTTTAATAAACTTTTTTTAGCTTAGTACATGTGTGTAGCACGAATTCCTTCTGTGCCTTGTGGGAAGTTGGTACTTGAGCATAACTAACACACCTCAATTCTTTCAAGGCCCTTTCCTTCCCTCCTCCCCGTCCCCCTCCAGCCCTCTCCTGATCCCTTTCCTATTTGCCGGGGACAAATGCGTGCGGCACACAACCACCCGTCCCTGTGTGGACCGGTGCACGTACAGCACAGCTCACTTCCTTTTGTCCCCTTTCGCCGCCCTCGGTCCCCTGATCCCCTTCTCCTGTAAGAAAGATCTGTCTGCCTGCTCAACATTATCTAGCTTTTTTTCCTCTCTCTTCATAATCTGAGTTTCTCCTATCAGAGGGAGCATGTGATACATAAGCTCATGTGTCTGATTTATTTATATACTCTTTTTTTCCCCCCTGTGTTACCTGGCACTGAACTCAGGACCCTGTGCTTGCCAGATAAGCACTTATTCTACTGAGCTATCTCCCTAGCCAATGGATCCATTATCTTACTAGCCATTAAAATGTTTATATTCCTTCTATATTGATTAGCTAGAATTTGTCACTTTACTTATAAGCAATCTGGTGACCCGTAAGGGTAATATTTACAAGCAAAACAAAAAACTTCAATAACCGCTTTTGCACACAGCTTCCAAGGTAAAATTCAAAGGAACAGCCTTTTTATTATAGTAAGTAGTAAACATGAAACAGGAAGAAATCAGAATTTTGGCTCCAATTCAAAATTGGGTGACTTTTTTTGTTTGTTTGTTTTAGCGGGACCAGGATTCGAACTAACCACCTTGCACTTGCCAGCAGGCACTTGTGCCACAGAGCTATCTCCCTAGCCCCAATTTATTCATTTTCAAAGTGCTGATTTCATACCAGTCTTTTAACTGACAATTAGGCCTCTATCATACCACAACCCTAACAATTCAGAACACAGTACACTGTGTAACTACAGCAGGGATAAAACAACAAAAAGGTGCGATACATTAGAGGCCTTCCAGAAACTTTACAGGTCATTGAACAAACCCCCTTTGGTTTTAAAAATACTATGACAGCAGTGTAGAGGCCCATCCTTCCTATCAGCCTAATAAGAATGCAGAGAGCCCAGCCCTGCAGCCCGAGTCTCCTGTGAGCCGTCACGGAGGCCTGTGTGGGGCAGCCCAGCCCTGCACAGCCCGAGTCTCCTGTGAGCCGTCACAGAGGCCTGTGTGGGGCAGCCCAGACCTGCAGCCCGCGTCTAGCGTGAGCTCGGAGGCCTGTGTGGGGCAGCCCAGCCCTGCAGCCCGCGTCTCGCATAAGCCGTCAAGGAGGCCTGTCCCGGGCAGCCCAGCCCTGCAGCCCGCGTCTCGCATAAGCCGTCAAGGAGGCCTGTCCCGGGCAGCCCAGCCCTGCAGCCCACATCTCGCATGAGCCATCAAGGAGGCCTGTCCCGGGCTGTACCCTCCAGAGCCCTCTCACCTCTCCTCGCAGCTTCCCCTGTGCTGGACATGATGAGCCGAGTGCTGTTCAAAGTAGTACTCCTCTAAGTTGAGCAGCAACAAGGAAAACCTGGGTTGTGAGAGAAAAAGGAAAACACTTTGTTTTAGATTTTGGAAAGTACAAGCAGACCCAGCATTCACAGTGAAGCATGAAGCAGGCCCCTTCCCTGCAGCTTCAGTGTGAGCTGAGGATCCTGACTGGCTGCCTGGCAGGTCAAGTGTCCACTGTGTCAAAACCAGAATCACTCATCCAGCGGATACCTGATTCCTTCACAGAAACCCCACTCCCATAAAGTTCAACTTCTTGTCTGAAAGTGTGGTGTCCTCCCCACTGTAGAATTCTTTTACCTGTTTCCCACTCGCTGCCTGCCAACCTCCTACCTCAAGGTGACTGGAATTTACCATGTGCTCCTAAAAGACCACGCACACCTAGGAGGCATGTCCTGGCCCCTGGCCACAGCCCAACCAATGCTTTGTACACCCTGGGGTTGAACAAGTAGAGCCAAAACTCTGGGAGTGGCATGGGGCTGGTTAATCCTTAGGCTTCAAGGGTGTTACACTTTTTTAAAAAGTTTAGGAGCCGGACATGGTGGCTCACGCCTGTAATCCCAGCACTCGGGAGGCTGAGGCAGGAGGATTGGTGCGAGTTCGAGACCAGTCTGGGCTACAAAAGTGAGCTCAGGACCAGCCTCAACTGCATAGCGAGACCCTGTCTCAAAAAGACAAAAAAAATAAAATAAAATAAACAAGTTTAGGGCCGGGGCCCAGCGGGATGGCTCAGTGGTCTGGAGCACCTGCTTGGGAAGGTTTGGGCTGCTTCAGGGACCACGGTTCAATCCCTGGCACCACATGCTGCGCCAGCCCTGCTCTCGGGGTGGGCTGAGCCAGCCATAGGAATGAGTGAATGAACAAACAAAGGTTCTGAAACAGGAAAAAAGAAAAAAAAAAAAAAAAAAAGTTTAGGGCCACCAAAATGGCTTAGTGACCTAAAGTGCTTGCTTAGGCAACAGCAGGAACCTCAGTGCGATCCCCAGCACCACATGCTGTGCCAGCCCCACCCCCAGGGCAGGCTGAACCAGCCATATTAAAAAAAAAGAGGAAAAAAAGTTCAGTTGTATGTCCACAGAAACAAATATATGGCAAATGAGTGAAGATAAGTAGATTGTTTACTGCATGGTAAGGACTAAGAAACATGGCATCTAGAGTAATTAAAAAATATAGGACTTGGCCCAGCAAGGTGGCTCATGCCTGCAATCTCAGCACTTAGGAGGCGGAGGCCAACCTGGGCTACATAGTGAGTTCAAGGCCAGGCTGGACTCTACATAACATACGAGAGAGAGAGACTGACTTCAAATGGATCTTGAAGTTCTGGTGTGTCAGAGGAAGACGGATTAAATGTGGTAGATTACACTCAGATGCTTTTTTTTGGAACAGAGTCTTGCTACATAGTCTGGGGTGGCCTTGAACTGGTGGTGACCTGTGGGGAGCCGCCTTGTGAGAGCCTCTCTATTGTAATGCTGAAACAAGAGCATTCCTTGGGTCTTTAAGACCTCCCTGGTTGCTAGGTAAGCGCTGACACAGAAGCCGTTTCCCCTGCTACCTTCACTTAAACCCCGTTCACTTCTTCAATAAACGAGACTTGATCAGAATCCTGTCTTGTCTCCATTTCTCATCTCTTGCCCTGTCTTTGTCTTAATCCCCGCTCCTTCCCCAGGTGAGAACCCATGTACAGACCTACTGACCAGGTCAACTGGCACCTACATGTATTTCCCTGGTATGAAGGGTGTAGCGACGGAGCCCCTCCAGAGGGCCCGCGAGTTCAGTAACGTGGAGGTCCGTGCTTCGTGGCTGCCTGCCGCGCCACCAGAACCTCGGTAAGGGAACGGCCACCCTCTCCCCTTTTCCCGGTATAGGGCAAGCACTAAATGAGTATGATGTTTGTTAAGAGTTTAAGTAAAGCCTTAAAGACACAAGGAGTATGGGGCCCCGGCAGGATGGTTCAGTGGTCTAAAGCGCCTGCAGACGGCTGCAGGAACTGCGGTTCGATCCCGGCACCACATGCTGTGCCAGCCCTGCCCTCAGGGCAGGCTGAGCGGGCCATAAAAATAAAAAACAAACAAACAAAAAAGTTCTGAAACAAGAAAAAGAAAAAAAGACACAAGGAGTAAAGGTTAAGATAAAAGATTTAAAATAAACGATTTGTTTCAATTCCCTAATGAGGGAACCACTAATACAAAAGGATTAAAAACAGTAAGTAATGTCCTTAAAGAGTATTATGAGACACTTGGGCCCAAAAAGGTGCCAGTTACTGCCTTTTCTTGTTAGAGTTTAATAGATGAAATTTTAACTTGAAAGCATTCTGATCCTGTAGTCACCAATGTAATTCAAAAGGGCGAAAATATATTACAAAAGAGATACCAAAACAGTGATTCAAAACAATTAAAAATCAAAAACAGCCAGAGGTTACTAGGGAAGACGAGGACCTAAAAAATTCTAAAACTAAACTAGATACTTCTCATACTAACAAGCCACACACAGGTGGTGCAAAATTTTCCCGCCAAGAGGATTCAATGCTAGAATTAGAATAGGAGCATTCCTGGTGTCCAAAACAATGGACGCAGAGGGAGAGGCCTTACATCATCATACCAGTTTCGATTTTAAAGTGATAAAAGATACTACAGTCATTTTAGATTTGGTAGCCTAAAATTGGCTTAGCCCCAGGGACTGGCATACATTAGCCAGAGCCACCCTTTCAGGAGGAGACTATCTCCTATGGAAATCAAAATATATAAAAAATTTGCAGAGCCACAACCAGATGCAACATTCAGGCTGGCGAGGACTAAAATTTTGATATGCTAATGGGAGACAACAGGGAGATCCTAAAGCTTATTCTGCTCCTTTGGGTATTTTTCCTGTAGTGGTTCAAAAACATCCACCAAATGCTCAGTTTTCCTAGGGCTATGTACAGTGGGAACACTAACCTCTGGCATTCAAGGTTATTAAAGATTTAAAGCAGGCCGATGGCATACATTCAACCTATGTGATTGGATTAATACAAGAATTAGCAAATAGGGCCCAGCGAGATGGTTCAGTGTTCTAAAGCGCCTGCTTGGGAAAGCTTGGGTGGCTTCAGGGACGACGGTTCAATCCCCGGCACCACATGCTGCGCCAGCCCTGCCCTTGGGGCAGGCTGAGCCGGCCATAAAAATGAGTGAATAAACAAACGAAAGTTTTGAAACAAGAAAATAAATAAATAAATAAATAAATAAATAAATAAAATTCTAAAAAAGAATTAGCAAGCTGGGCATGGTGGCTCATGCCTGTAATCCCAGCACTCGGGAGGCTGAGGCAGGAGGATCGGCGTGAGTTCGAGACCAGCCTGGGCTA
>PVJA010033035.1:0-23648 GCA_004027025.1 Myocastor coypus
AGTTCCAGACCAGCCTGGGCTACAAAAGTGAGCTGAAGGCCAGCCTGAACTGCATAGCAAGACCCTGTCTCAAAAAGGCAAAAAAAAAAAGTAGCAAACTAAGCTGGGCGTGGTGGCACACGCCTGTAATCCCAGCACTCAGGAGGCTGAGGCAGGAGGATCAGTGAGAGTTCAAGACCAGCCTGGGCTACAAAACTGAGCTCAAAGCCAGCCTGAACTGCACAGCAAGACCCTGTCTCAAAAAGAAAAAAAAGAGAATAGCAAACTATTAAAATTAATTTTTTAAAAAAGAGTAGGAGGAAGCTACTGATCAATGTTGTTTCGCTTGCTTCCTATCTTACTGAAACCCACAGGAAGGCAAGGAGATCCTTTATCCACCTGTGGATTTCACTAAGATAGGAAACTCACAGGGGATAAAGGATCCCCTTGCCTTCTTACAGGTTTATGTAATCCTACCAAGTTTTTACTCTGGACTACACTTAGTTTGTCTCTAGGACATCATCCCAGTTCATTGTGCTTCTCTCTTCCCCACATTTACTTTTGGGACATGAACTAATATAACCATTGTTAAATTTAAATTAAAAAAACATTTAAAAAATTGTTTATCATCTTATAATTAATTTCTTAGATAAATGTTTATTTCTCCAATGAGATCATAAGCCTCTATCTAAAAGGACAGAAATCTTGTCTGAAACTTTAGTAAGACAAGACTCTTTTAAAAAAATAATGTCTACTACCATTAAAAACAAAGACAGTAGATAAATATTTGTGTAATTTCAAGATAGAAGAAAAAGTAGTAGAAAAGAATAACATTTCTAGGTCTAAACAGACAAACTTGCACTAGAAAGATTCTAGACAGCTTAGAGCAATTGGAACCACAGTGGTACACTGGTTCACATACTTCTGCTTACGAACAGTACGATTTGCAAACATATGTTTGACAAAATTTTGTTTTTGTTTGCAAACTCTGCATTGGGTGACAAACAGGACCAAGGCCAACTTCCCTACACAAACATGGCCATCATGTATGTATGTATGTATGTATGTATGTATGTATGTATTTGCATATTTTTGTATGTTAGGTAAGAGTCTACAGGATGTTCAGGGTCTCACTACTAAATTGGACTTAAAGTGATCCTCTAGTTTGCAGCCTCCCAAGAGCTGGGATAACAGGTATATGCCACCATGCCCACTCTCAACTGCCTTCTCAGTGTGCCCTAAGGACAGGGCTGGCACAAGGCAGGCATGGGGATTGAACCCCCAGTCCCTGTGCCTGCCTGCAGGCGCTTTAATCTGCTGAGCTACTTGGTTGCCCCTCGCCTGAGCTATTTGGCCAGCTCCATATTATTATTTTTTAAAAGGAGTAAAAAAAAAATAAAAATACTGAAAATGATATAGGATTTCACTAAACAAGACAATAAGAATTCAACAATGACTGTTATATTGTCTTCAAATTAACTGCTCAATAACCAGATAAAAGCATGCAAAAAGTGGTCAAAAAAAACGCTTAAGCATTAACTGTTCTTTTCAATAGAACATGAACATCTTTAAAAAAAAAAAAAAATCATAACGCAAATTAAGTTTATGAACCGAGGTACCACCATTACTTGTGGGAAATAAAACTACTCTTTTTTTTGGGGGGGGGGGGGGGTAACCAGGAATTAAACTCAGGACCTTGCACTTGCCAGGTAGGTACTTGTGCACTGGCCCCAAATACACTATTCTTGATAAATAATCCCAAAATACAGTAACAATTTCAAGTATAATAGGCTCAATACCACATAGTTACAGAGACAACATGAAAGCATTCTAATACACAACAGTTAAGTAAATGGAAGCAATTCATATTATACAATATTAAGTGGAGGGCCAGCCAAATAGCTCAGGGGAGGGCTGGCCAAGCAGCTCAGCAGACTAAAGCAGATTCAATCCTCAATCCCATGGCCTGCAGTGCCGGGGGTGTGCTGAGAGGCAGTTGAGACTGGGCATGGTGGCACATGCCTGTAATCCCAGCTCTTGGGAGGCTGTAAACAGGCGGATCATTATGAGTCCCATCTAGTACTGAGACCCTGAACACCCTGTAGACTCTTCCCTAAAAAAGATTAAGTAGATATTAAAGATATTTTTACAAATAACTAGTAAGATGAGGAAATTTTATGCTAAAAGTTCAAAAAGCAAAATACAAGATTTGACATACAATCATATCTCAACTATATGAAAATATACCTGCAATGCAGAGATCTAAATTTAACAAAAAAGATGGTCTGCAGAATTAGTTTTGTCAACTTGAGAAGTTAAAAGCTTAACCAAATTGGTTCAGCAATTCCACATGCTAGGGTATGGAGGCCCCACCCTAGAGTGACTCATTAAAGAATATAAAAGGGAACTGAGGAAGGATAGAGGGTTCTATTTTCTAGGAGAAGCTCTGATCTTCATAGACTGGACTTTGTCTCCTGGCTTCTAGCATAGAGTCCTCAGCTTCCACCTTGGAGCCTTCAGACTTCCATCACAGACCCATCAGCCTCCTGATACAGACTTGCACAGAACACTGTAGTGAGCTCCAGATGTTGGAATGAATTCATCAGTCTCCAGAGTGCAGATGCCCTTCTGTGTGCTTTCTCATCCAATGCTGACTGACCATTTGTAAGCCAATCTTGTCATTTTTATATATTTTTACACCTTGTTTTATATCTGTTCATCTAACAAAACCTTGACTGAGAAAGAACTTACTAAAAAATGGGGTTGCCGCTGTGACTAAATCTGACCATGTAGATGACAAGCCTTTGGAAATAGTTTATGGGAAGAGATAGGAATGGTTCAGAGATGTCGCCTACAAGAGAAGAGCTGGAATGCCTGCAGCTGTTCTGTATGGAAGATTCTGGTCAGAGCTCAGAAGACCGCAATGCTGATAGAAATCTTGCCTGTAAAGATCAGGCTGGGAGGGGCTGGGGAGATAGCTCCATGGCACAAATGGCTGCCTCGCAAATGCAAGGTCACGAGTTCAAATCCTGGTCACACACACACACACACACACACACACACAAAGATCAGGCTGGGGAAGCTTCTGCTGAGAAGGAGGAGTGCAATGGTTGTTGGACTCCAGACAATGTATGTTATGATTTGGCAGAAAGGTCACCTGCATTTTGCTCATGTCCAGAGACTACCTGAGACTAAGATTAAGCAGGGAGGACTGATTAATCTGGCAAAAGAAATTTCAAGGCAGTCAAATGTAGAGGCAGTGGCATGGCTACAGTTGGGGACTTTTTGTCAGATTTATGTGAGAAATCAAGAGGAAAGAGTCCAGCAGGATGATTTAAAATTTTGTGAGTTTGGCCAAAAACAAAGTACCAATAAAGCTATAGACTATAAAGATGGTGCTGAGAGGATCTCACTGCCAAGAAGGAACAAGAAAATAGAAAGGATAGCCTGAGGGCACCATAGGCAGCAGGTCTCCACCCTTTGCAATCTCAAAGCTACAAGGGTGAGATACTTGAATTTGAGGAGAAAACCTCAGCACACCACTTCAGAATGGCAGTGGCAACTACGCCAAGTTCCACAATGGTGATGGCACAAAGAATCTGTACATCAGAATCAGGTTCAGGGTGCTCAGTAATCCAGGCACTCCACTCCCACAGTCAAGAAAGAAGAAAGTCTAACTACTGCTCCAGCCAATAGCAGATCCTGGCATCACTGATGTGGGGTTTTATGTGCAGGCAGAATGCAGAAGTTCTGAGGTTAAGAAGGCTTTCACCTAGATTTCAAAAGAATAGCCGGGCATGGTGGCGCATGCCTGTAATCCCAGCACTCGGGAGGCTGAGACAGGATCGGTGTGAGTTCGAGACCAGCCTGGGCTACAAAAGTGAGCTCAAGGCCAGCCTGAACTGCATAGCAAGACCCTGTCTCAAAAAGACAAAAAAAAAAAAAAAAAAAAAGAAGGCCTGAGAGGCCAGGCAGTGTGCCCCTGGGAGGGCAGTATATAAAGCAGAGAGTGAAAAGCCCCAGAAGTTTGGACCATGGATCATCTAAACAAAGCTGCAAGGAAGGAGCAAAGCTGGCATAAGGGAGAAGTCATGGGAGCTATCATCAAAAGTGCAAATAGAGGTGGAGCCACATGGAGCTCACAATTCGCCACAGATTACCTCAGATGTTAAACATAGAATTATAGAACATAATGTTTTCCCTGCTGGATTTTGGACTTGCTTTTGTCTCAATTTTATCTCCTTGTTTGTATCTTTTGGAATGGTACTGTTTTTCTTGTGCCATTGAATGTTGAAAGTGTTTAACTTTTCCTTTGTACAGGGGCTCACAGCTAAGAGTTTGCCTTAGATCTTAGAGGACATTTGGGATTTGGATTTCTCAGCAATACTGAAAACTGTTAGGTCTTTGGCAACTCTTTAAGAGATGGACTAAATGCTTTTTGCATAAAGGGATGTTCATGAGTCTTTGGGGGGAGCAGGAGCGGAATGTTATGGTTTGTGTCTGTTTGTCTCTCCAAAGCCTCACACAGTCAGGGGGCAGACTTCTAGACTTTGTGATTAATTCATGACCTAATGCTGGAATTTCAAGTATGAGTGCTATACCCAGTCTGGGGCAGATAGACAGAATATAATTTAAGTAAGGGATAGAGGCTTGCTCTCTGCCTCTTCTATTGTGCCACTGCTCCTCCCTTTTGGCTCCTGCTGTTTTGTGCTGCCATAAACTAGGCCAGTCGAGTATGAACTGAAACCTCCACAACTATGAGTTAAATAAACCTTTCCTTTCTTAATTTTGGATGCCAGATATTTTTGTCCCAGCAATGAGAAAAGTAACTGAAGACACCATTTATGTAAATGGTGGCTAATAGTACCTAATTCTAAAAATTTTATAAATGTAAGCCACTGTTATTACAATTAACATGTACTACTTTATTGTTTATGTATTTATTTAGTTCAGGGTCTACATGATCTCACTATACAGATCAGACTCAATAGTGATCCTCCTGTTTTTAGTCTCCCAAGCACTGGGATTACAGGAGCATGTCTCCACATACCCTGGAGGCAGGACCAGCATAACACGCAGCAGGTCCCTTCATCTGCTTAAGCAGGCACTTTAATCCACTGAGCTCTCTGGCTGGCCCTTAATATGTACTACTTTATAATCAGAAAAATCAAACTACTTAATTATAAGTTCAGATATTTGTTAAAAATAACTAAGATGCCGGGCGTGGTGGCGCACGCCTGTAATCCCAGCACTCGGGAGGCTGAGGCAGGAGGATCGGTGCGAGTTCGAGACCAGCCTGGGCTACAAAAGTGAGCTCAGGACCAGCCTCAACTGCATAGTGAGACCCTGTCTCAAAAAGACAAAAAAAAATAAATAAATAAAATAACTAAGATGTGTGTTACTTCTGAAAAAAATCATGTGCCTTTCTTTCTGATAATTTTAATTTATAAAATAGTTCACAATTGTCAGATGTGACAGAAGCTTGTAATCTCAGCATTTGAGAGGCTGAGGCAAGAGGATTGCTGAGAATCTGAGGCCTGTCTAAACCACAGAGTGAGTTCCTTTTCTCCAAACAAAACCAAACCAACAAAATAAGGTACCAATTTTAAACACATTTAAGTTAGGGGAAAGTAGCAAGAATGTTACAACACTTCCCATTACCTTAGGGTTATATTCAGTGTGTTGGATCAAGATAGCTAGGTAAGGGCCAGTGAGACAGCTCAGTGGACTAAGCACCTGCTTAGACAAATGCAAGGACCAGGGTTTGATCTGGATACCAAATGCCACACTGGCCCTACCCTGGGCACACTGAGCCAGCAACCAAGTCTGGGTGTGGGGGCACATGCCTATAATCCCAACACTGAAGAAGCTGAAAACAGGATTACTAAGAGTCTGAGCTGCATAGTTAGACCCTGTACACACACACACACACACACACACACACACACACAAAGATAGCTAGCTATGTTGACATTATTATATTTAGAGATTAAGTTCATGCACAGAAAGGCAAGATCAAGGTATTTCAATGGGTAGGATTAACAAAAGTTTCTTAGTCAACATCTCACAATACATCAAAACTACTTTGCTATATACTCTTAGAGGGACAAATCAATGCTTCAGGGTAATTCAGCAGAGACATGTAGGACAAGAATGTAAATTGAGATTATTCAGATGTAGAATTTCTATTTTTTTAAAAAAAGTGAAAAAATATGTAACTCTAGAGATTAATTCCTCAAGTTCTATTAAGAGTTTCAGTATTTCAAACATATAAATTAAAAGGCAAAATCTGTTTTGTACCAGCTTTCAGCCTACCTATAGCAAAATATAAGTTCAAAGATTAAAATAGAGAAAAGACTTTCCCTTTCCCCTTCTCTTGTGGCACATGTAATCGGGTAATATATCTACTGAAAGTAATGAAGAACATGAAAGTGCTAGAAAATTAGAAAACAACAACTTTACCTTTGAAGAGTTGTCTGTCTCTCTGTATTGTACTGTACAGGTTTGCTAAACCACTAACAGACACACACACACACACAAAAAGAAAATAGTATCTGTTATGACGAGTTTTTTACCTGTATCTTGTTCCATTGGACCATTGCAGTACATGGCATGTTGCTCAATCTTTGTGGATGGGAAGCCTTGGTCACATAATGGGCATGATACCTGGTTACTAGATGAAAAGGTGTAAGTAGGTGTTTCCTTCTCGACACCTTCCTTGTTACCAACCTGAAGAATAAATCAAATGGCAAATATAAAAAGAAATTTGATCTGTGCAGAGCCCCTTTTTGTTTCTAGTTTTAAAATACTATAGAGTGATTCCTAAAAAGTGATACTTGGACACTGAATCCCAAATTACTTAACCATTTAACAGTTTAATCTGAGCATCACTCACGAGGCAAATTGTTTACATGCTGACTATCTAAAGCACTACTCGGGCTGGTGTCATTTCAACCATTTGATTCTTGTTTGTGGGTGATACACTTGCATGTCTGTTTGTTTTATACTGACTACTTTTTGCATACTTTTTCATTTGAGATACTGTATTTGCCTTTGATGTTTGTTTCTCACAAAATCTATTAAGTTCTGGTTATTTTACTAATTTATGCTTATTTGTGAAAGATAATCTATAATTTTGCTATAATTTATAAAAACTCTTACTGTAAGTACATTATACATAATTTTTAAAATGTGTTTGGTATAGGGTCTCACTACGCAGCTCAGTGATCTTCCTGTTTTGAGCCTCCCCAGCACTGGGATTACAGGTGTGCGCCACCAAGGCCCAGTCTCTATGGCCAGCTCAACATGCGTGGGGGCACAAATGGCACAGCATCTGGTGTTGGGGATCAAAACCTGGTCCCTGCCCTTGCCCAGGCAGGTGCTTAGTCCACTGACCTATCTTACCAGCTCTCATTATACATAGTTTTTATACTTCTCCAAAACTCAGTGATATTCTTTCACAATACAAAATTGGACATGTTTGGGATATGGAGATTGAGTAGGAAAGAAGTACCAAAAGAAAAAACTGCAAAGGGAAAAAATGTTAACATACCAGAGAGGAAAAGTTTGTTATGAAATGGAATGACAAAAAGATATTGTCATTTTCAACTACTCATAAAACAGAAATGATAGAACTTGAAAGAAAAAAAATGAAATGAAGAATTTCAATAGCAATCAATGGTTATAGTACTTCTATGGGTAGTGGTGGCACCTAACAAACTATCAGTCAGAAAAAACATAAAATATGTATACACTTTCTGGATCTAACAATACAAAGCTTACTTGTTATTTATTAAAATAAGAGGGTTCAAATAATCATTTTTGGGCCCGGCAGGATGGCTCAGTGGTCTAAAGTGCCTGCTTAGGAAAGCTTAGGCAGCTGCAGGGACCATGGTTCGATCCCCGGCACCACATGCTGCACCAACCCTGCCCTCAGGGCAGGCTGAGCCAGCCACAAAAATAAATAAACAAACAAAAGTTCTGAAACAATAAAAAATAAATAAATAAAATAAAAATCATTTTCAAGTTACATTAGATCTAACAGACCAAATAATTGAAAAATATAAGGGGCTGGGGAGATAGCTCCGAGGCACAAGTGCCTGCTGGGCAAGTGCAAGGTCGTGAGTTCGAACCCTGGTCCCACAAAAAAAAGAAAAAGAAAAATATAAAAGCCAGGCATGGGGGCCCGGCGGGATGGCTCAGTGGTCTAAAGCGCCTGCTTGGGAAAGCTTGGGCGGCTTCAGGGACCTCGGTTCGATCCCTGGCACCACATGCTACGCCAGCCCTCCCCTTGGGACAGGCTGAGCCGGCCATAGAAATGAGTGAATAAACAAACAAAGGTTCTGAAACAAGAAAAAAAATAAATAAAATTAAAAAATATATATATATATAAAAAGCTGGGCGTGGTGGCTCACGCCTGTAATCCCAGCACTCTAGGAGGCTGAGGCAGGAGGATTGGTGTGAGTTCAAGACCAGCCTGGGCTACAAAAGTGAGCTCAAGGCCAGCCTCAACTGCATAGCGAGACCCTGTCTCAAAAAGACAAAAAAAAAAAGAAAATTGAAAAATATAGGAGAGCAAAATGCCAACCAGGAAATCCATCATTGACATCATCACCATCAGGTTTAGTGAAGAGACATTTTATTGAAATTATACCATCCACAGAAGAAAAGGCCAACAGTGTAAAGTGTATTGTTCAAAGAAAGACAACGATACAAAAGAATCCAAAAAGCATACTACTGCCCAACTGTAATGCCATGTTGTATGCTGAATGTTTAAAATATACCATACACAACAACTTATTGAACAAATTTGGTAAAATTCTTATTTTTATATACCCTGTTATAGAAATAAATAAAAAAAATGCATCTTTTGGTCACTTTGTATTTAGTAATTGGACTGGTAAATGGCTACAAGATTGGTTCTTTACCTTCTGGCCTCAAAACCTCACCTTAAGAAATAAACACAGTGAAAATAATGCCATGTCTTAAAAACTGTCTAACTTGGGGCTAGGGAGATAGCTCCAAGGCATAAGTGCCTGCCTGGCAAGTGCAAGGTTGTGAGTTTGAACCCCAATCCCACATGCACACACACACACACAAAATTGTCAAACTTTCTAGCCTGCCTCCATTGTTTATAGCTTAGACATTTATTTAGAACTTTCTCCTTACCGTAGGACTCAGACAATTAACTTAAAAACTTACTGATTAAGCTTACTGCTTGACTCTGAGTAACTATTATTATGAATCTGAAAATTCAATCTGAAAATGTAAGGGAAACTTTCATGTATAGTATTGAAAAAATTATTATTAAGAGCCAGCCAGATAGCTCAGTGGACGAAAGCACCTGCTTAGGCAGAGTGCAACAGCTAGGGTTCAATCCTCGGTGCACTGTGCAGGTCCTGCCCCAGGGGAACGCTGAGCTGGTCATTGAGACTGAGTGTAGTGGCACACACCTATAATCCTAGCACTTGGGAGGCTGAAAACAGGAGGATCACTTCCAGTCTGATCTGTGTAGTGAAACCCTGTAGACCCTGTACTAAATACATACAAAAGAAAAAATCATTATTTCAAAGAAAAAACAAATTCACTACTGTAGAAAATCAAAAACTACACCTTTGCCATGAATATTCTACATACCTTCATGATTACTCATGATTAGTAAACCAGCCACAATAAGTATAAACAATAAAATAACATCCCCCATGTATACTTCTATTTATGCTAATTTTCTAACAGATGTTTTATATTCTTTAACTGATTTCATCTTAGAAGTAACCCAGTAATTATGCCTCCACTTTACATATGAAGGGCTAAAATTCAGAAGAGTCTTCATTCTGTGATACTCAAATGAGCAAGGAGGGGCTGGGGAGATAGCTCCATGTGCCTGGCAAGTGCAAGGACATGAGTTTGAATCCCAGTCCCACAAAAAAAAAAAAAAAAAAAATACAATAAGGAATCTACCATGACATTTATTAGACCACATAATTATCTATGTGTGTCTCTCTTCCCTTTATAGAACCTTGACAGGGCAGGGACTGTGCTATCTTAGTGTCCTAAAACAATGGCTAGCACAAAGGATATAAATTATTAAACATCTACCTAATAAATGGATAAACAATTAATTTGCCTAATATTACAAAGTAGGGGACTGGATTCAAAGCCATGTCGTTTCATTGCAATGAACAAATACACTGAACTATGCCATGCCACCTTTCAAAAAACAAAGTTTTCCAAGTGATCCTCCTCAGACTCCAAAGGTAAGGGTGCACACCATTCATGATTTTATTTTCATACACATGAAATACTCATTTTTATCTAATAAATGACTTATAAGTAGTGATTATTACTCCAGGACTTAAAACATACAATATTTCTAACTTATACTGAACAATGGTAAAAAGAGGATATTGTTTGTGAGAAAGGATATATTACAATTCCATCTATTTGATGTATAGTAGTGCAGACACATTCACTATAAATCTTAAGTAAGATTTATGTTCTTTTGCACAATAAAGAACAATATCCTTTGCAATCATGGATGGTACAATAAGCCTGGTTAACTATAAATGCTTATAGGATTTCTTCATATGTTTAGAATGGCTACGTTAATAATACTCTGTCCCCAACAATATTCTGTCTCCATAATTGGAAGACTGTTTCTTTCCTAGAAAAAGGACCCAAAGGCCATTTTAACATTATCTAGTTGGATCTATCCTCAGTGGTTTTACTGCAGGGAATGTTGTCACCTTTCCTACCACACCAGCATCAGGGAATCCTGGTTGGTTGTTGTTCCAGGAAATCAGACTGTGGGCATAACTGATTAAAATAGAAATTCAACCCAGTTATCCATAGTGCAGAGACTGAGGAGGGGACATAACCTTTACTGAAAAAAATTATTTCCACAAGGCTAAAGTATGAAAAGGAGTAATAGGATTAAGTTTAAGGTGTTCAGGATAAGAGTAAACACAAATATACCAAAATCTTATTTCAACAGAAAAGTCTGTTTTAATTCTCAAACTGCTTTTCACAACAACACATCTTAAACAGTTTGAATTCTTTTTTATGTATTTAGGACAGGGACTACAGGGTCTCACTACACAGATCAGACTCATAGTGATACTCCTATTTTCTGCCTCCCAAGTGCTAGGATTACAAGTGCAAACCACCATGATCAGTCTCAACTCTATTTGTACCTTAACTATAAATATTTCTTCTTGAGGTAAAAGTCTCCAAAACTAAAACCTTAGGTCATATAAATCTTTTCAGCCAAAGTCAACATTGGATCAGTAAGAAGATACGAACAGAAAGATGTGACAGAGAAAAATAATAATGGAAAATATTCACCTCCTTATCTCCCATTATTTTTACTTCATCCACAGTTTCCTGGCCACCTGAAGAGTCTTCTCTTTCAAGGTCAAAAGTTTCAGGGGAACTTAGCTGTGTCTCTGTAACGTAAGAAAATTAAAATATAATTTTCATTCTGGGTTTTCATAGTGAAAAATTAAACACTTTCCCCTAAAGTTGAGTCTGATAATGCTGCAATGACAATACACATTTACTGTTTCTTCTTCTGTTTTGTTTTATTGGCACTGGGATCAAACTTAGGGTTTCGTGTTTGCCAGGGAGACACTGTGCCACTGAGCTATATCCCTGGCCCTGTTTCTTCTTAAAGCTCTACAGAGTTCACCATAGTATTTCAGTATATAACTTTTTTGAGTTTTGACAAATATATACCATTTTTACATGACACCATTTATTCCACTGTCACTACCAAAACAACAATAAAGAAGAAACAATTTCCAACAACCCAGAAGGTTCTTCTGAGCCTTTTGATGGTCAATCATATGAATTTACTTTATGTTCTTTTAAGTTTTACCTTTTCTTTGGAGACAAGTGTCTCACTTTATAGTTTAAGCTGGTCTCAGACTCACTACATAGTCCATGCTGGCTTTCAAACTCACAGCAATCCTTCTACCTCAACCTCCCCAGTGATCAATTAAAGGCACACACCACCATTATCTAGCCAGTTTTGCCTTTTCTATGTTGTCTTAACCACAGTATATCATCTTTTATGTCCAGCTTCTTTTGCTTTATGGATGTCAAAGTCATCCATATTACCACATGTATCGGTAGTTTTTTTACTAGTGTCTTAATTTTTACTCATTGTTGGGACAAATACTAGACACTCAACATGAAGGAAGAAAAGGTTTATTTAGCTCACAGTTCGTGGAGGTTTCAGTCCATATTTGGCTGGCCCAAGACTGAGTGGAACAGAGCAGAGAGCATCCAGTTCATGGTGGAAGAACAGCAACAAAATGGTGGCAGAAGTAGCCAAACAAACAGGGCAGCAGAGAGCAACAGCTGCAGCTCGAGTCTGTCTCTCTGTCTCTCTTTATATTACAGTCAGGCTCTCCGCCTTAGCCCCCGCCTTAGGCTACACCCATAATCCCAGAAGTACTTCGACCCATAATCCCAGAAGTACTTCGACCCATAATCCCATCAGTACTAAAACCCACAATCCCAGGGATCATGGATCAAGTCTCAAACTCTAGAAGTTCCTGCCCAATGACTACATGAGGCTTTGAGGGGACAACTAGACATAAACCATAACAACTAGTAAGTAGTACTCCATTACATGGGTGTATCATGATTTTGTTTGTCTGGTCAAAAGCTTATCTAGCTGGCTTATTTTCACTGTACTTCTAGTTTCAAAATACATTGATTCTGATAAAAAATAAAAACCTGCCAATGTTAATGCTAAACTTAAAGTGATGTTTATAAGGAAAACAGAAAATAGGAGCAGGGTCTCTCTATATAATTCTCAGCCTCCCAAGTGCTGAGATTATAGGTGTGTTCTACCATGCCCAGCTTCTTCAATATATTCTTTAAGTAACATCTACTAATTCCAAATTAATACAACAAATACTGTATTAATTAAATAAGGACCAAGCATTGTATTGGCTACTATTAGTAATATTGAGATACAAGATGAATCATTCTGTGTCTAGGTTAGGGGTCTGCAAATTATAGTTAGGTCACAAGCCAAATCCAGCTAAATCCAGATAGCTGTTTTGTAAATAAAGTTCTACTGTAGCTGAGGCAGGAGGATCAGTGCAAGTTCGAGACCAGCCTGGGCTACAAAAGTGAGCTCAAGGTCAGCCTGAACTGCATTGTGGGACCCTGTCTCAAAAAGACAAGAAAGAAAGAAAGAAAGAAAGAAAGAAAGAAAGAAAGAAAGAAAGAAAGAAAGAAAGAAAGAAAGAAAGGAAGGAAGGAAGGAAGAAAGAGGGGCCTGGTGGGATGGCTCAGTGGCCTAAAGCGCCTGTTTGGGAAAGCTTGGGCGGCTTCAGGGACCGCGGTTCAATCCCCGGCACCACATGCTGCACCAGCCCTGCCCTCGGGGTGGGCTGAGCCGGCCATAAAAATGAGTGAATAAACAAACAAAGGTTCTGAAACAATAAATAAATAAAATAAAATAAAATTTAAAAAAAGGAAAGAAAGACAGACAGACAGACAGATAGACAGACAGACAGTTAGTTCTACTCTAACAGCCACATTCATTGTGTGTGGCTGCTTTTGCACTAAAATGGCAGAGTAGTTTGAGGAGACTATAGCCCCCAAAGCCTAAAATATTAGTCTTACATTTAAAAGTTTGAGGATGATGGGCTGGGGAGACAGCTCAGTAGAATAAGAGCTTGCCTAGCAAGCAGTGTTCCCAGTTCAATCCCTGGTACTGAAATTAAAAAGAGAGAGAGAGAGAGAGAGAGAGAGAGAGTGCAAGATAAGGGAAATAAATGACAAAATATTTTGTTTTCTAACCTCTGCTCTAAGGACACATTCCTCAACTGACTAAAGAAATAGTAATTATATTTCAATTAACAACAAATCTAAGCCGGGCGTGGTGGCTCACGCCTGTAATCCCAGCACTCGGGAGGCTGAGGCAGGAGGATTGGTGCGAGTTCGAGACCAGCTTGGGCTACAAAGTGAGCTCAAGGCCAGCCTCAACTGCATAGTGAGACCCTGTCTCAAAAAAAAAAAATCTAGAAAAGAAATGTTATAAAACTAGTAAATGTTTATGTTCCTCCCCCAAACTTCATATGCTCAAATTATGTGATAGTACTATGAAGTGGGGTCTTTAAGAGAAATTTGGTCATAAGGTCAGAGACCTCAGTGCTCTTATAGAAGGGAATCAGTAAAATTCTCTTGCCATCTTTCTACCATGTGAAGACCAGAGAAAAGGTACCATTTATGAATCAGGAAGTGAGCTCTCACCAGACAATCAATCTGCTAATGCCTTCATTTTGGATTCCCCAGCCTTCAGAACTATGAAATAAATTTCTGCTGCTTATAAACCACAGTTTGTGGTATGCTATTTTATTTTGGGGGGTTATATACTAAAGTCTGTTTTTAATACAATGTAGTTTCTCTTTTTTAAATAAATATTAATGAGAAAGAAATAGTTAAACAGTTTCACAGCAGGTTAGGACAGATACAAATAATTTAATACATTGCATATTGTTGTCTTCATAGCAGTTGTTCAGAGTACAAGATGCAGACATGTTATCTTGTCTAAACACTATTAGTACAAATCTTTCTTCTCATTCAATGAAGTGAAAGTAGCTGTACATATAGTTCAATAGTTCGTGTGGTGTGATATTATTGCAGCTGAAGTAACACAAGAAATTTATCTCAGATAAGTTCTGTTGCTTGACACTATACCTACTACATGTTTTTTTTTTTTTTTTTTTTAACTTTATGTTATGGCTGGCTCAGCCTGCCCTGGGGGTGGGGCTGGCACATTATGTGGTGCCAGGGATCAAACTGCAATCCCTGCTGTTGCCTAAGCTTGCCTAAGCAGGCACTTCAGACCACTGAGCTATCTCACCGACCCCACTGCTACCTCTTTAATTGGTACTTTTGTGCTTTATAAATACAATGAATGGCCAATGTTTAGCAAATAAATTATCAGAAGTTTTTAAAGTATCTGAATCACTAAAGAATTAAATACAATTCTATTATTAACTGTTATTTTAATGTATCACAGTTTTTTTGAAAATGAGATTGATTTCAATCTCATTTCCTACGTGGAAAAAGAAGTTCAGAGTACACAATCTTTCAATTTAGCTTTTCTAGGATTAGCATCAAAAGACATTAATCTGTTCAAAATAAGAGCTATTCCCTACTTGAACTAGTGAAATAATAAAACATAGGTAGTTAAGTTTTCTGAGAATGGCTGAAATGTCTAATTATACATACAACTAACAGGGCATTAGCTCCTGAGAAATAGTCCTGGGAGCATGCACAACATGGGTAAACTATGTCTATAATCCTACTTCTTCAACAAAGTGAATAACAATAGAAAACAGAATTTCAAATCTTTGAAACTGAAATCTGAGGCAAAAGGAAACAGATAGACTACTACATTCAATTTGTGCTTCAACCATTTAGAACAATTTGTATTTTTGCAGAAAATTTAGATGTAGTGCTTCTTGATTATATATTTAAAAAGAAACGGGCATTTTGCTTAGCAAAAGGAACATTAATGTTTTGGAAATTTCTAGCAATCTCATGTGTAAGTGCTTACTGTGAGCAAACAACTGAACTTAATTCACAGGTTAATGATAGCAAGTCATAATTATAAAACCTATCCTAATTTCAGTTACCAAGGGGTTCTTCCCTCTTTCATGAAGTAGGACATTCAAGATCACTGTATTTGCAGAATCTTCCTAGATCTAATGACTATGCTATATGATTTTATTGTAAGTTTTTGGTTGAATTGTTTTTTAGGGAAGGTTTATTTTTTTCTTTTGGTGATGAGGACCGAACCCAGGGCTTCCAGCTTGCTAGGTAAGCATTCTACTGCTGAGCCAAATCCCTAGCCTCTGATAATGCCATATGACAGCATCCTAAACAGGTAGACTAAGTAACATCCCAGGAAGGCAACATAGATCAGCAGCATAGATATGTCTATAATGCTGCTTCTTCAACAAAGTGAGTGACAAGACCCTTGATACTATTAGAAATGCGAGGCAAAAGGAAACACAGAGTACTACCCAAATTGAAAGAGGGTATAGCTTTCTTTTCATAAAACAGCAAAGCATTCTTGAGTGCACCTGCCAAAAACCAGAGCACTTGGTAGTGAGGTCTCTTGGTTAATATCATTAGGCAATAATTCGAAAATATTTCAAATGAATTAAGGAATCATGTCAGTAAAAACCAACATAATGAAATTTTAAAATACTTGTGATGGGGTGCCAAAATTTTAAAATATTTACAAGACTTTCCTAGAGTACATATTAACTAAATCTGAGTTTCTGTGAGGAAAAAAAAAAACTGAAATTGAAATCAAAGTAAGAAATTCTAAGCACATTTAACTCTGAAAGACATGAGACCTGAAAGAAAAGCCAGATATGACTTACAGTAACATTTATATACCACTTGTTGTTTAAACACTATTGGGAAACTCTTTAATCCCACATGAAGTTATAGATGAACAGAATCAGCAACAGTTTTTAAAATACAAAAATGTACATAAACTAAAACAAATTCCTTAGAAAGTAGTGGTTTGCAACACAAAATAATTCTTAATATTACATAATAACTTAACTCAAAGTTTCCTTAGTAGGTATCTTAGTTCATTAAAAAATATTTTGTAAAAAAAAAAAAAAAGATTTCATATATCTAAATCCATTCATACAAAATTTTGATTCAGCACCTATTACACATAAAGCAATATATACATCTTTTAATCTCTACAATTAATGAAAAATAAAATTAAAATACTTAACTAGGTTAAGTATCATGTCTTAAGATTAAAAATAAATGACAGAACTGTGCACAAAATTCAATTTCTGTAATGTCTATATAAAAATTTAATTAATGGCAGTGTCAAAACTAAGTAAGATTCAGACATGGTGACTCATGCCTATAATCCCAACACTCAGGATGCTGATGCAGGACTATCATAAGTTCGAGGCCAGCCTAGGAGTACATAGTGAGTTCAAGGTCAGCCTGGACTACATAGTAAGACAACACCCCAAAATTTAAAAAAAAATTGCTTAATAACACAGACTTGAGAACAGACCAACTTTAAGAACACATAAGCCAAGACATAAAAATATTCTGGCTCCAAATGTGCAAAAAATTAAAAGTTATTACTGATGTTTTGTTGCCATTGTATGAGGATGATAAAGAGAAAAAATAGCCATGCAAATTCCTAAGTTAATTATCCCTAAAAACATAGGCTGAGTATCAGAGTCAATGTCCACTAAAAACAGCTAAGTACGTATATATATATAAATACCATATGTGAGAATATACTACTAACGTGTTTTGAAACTGTCACATTGTTATTTCTTATTAAAAGTAATAGAAATACATGTAAAAAGCAAATACATACATACCATATGGAAATCAATCACACATAAACCTCTTTTAAAAAAGTTTTAATAGAAAAAAATTTTTAAAATAAAATGGTAGATAGCTGAATATCAAAACTCCAATAAAATCACAGCAGGGGCTTACCAGGACAAACGGTGATTTCTTCTGCAGAACTCTCTGGCATACAGAGTAAGCTTCTCTTACTGGTCAAAGTGGCAATGCTGAAAAAGAACCAAATCCCAAGTGAATTCACAATAAATCTAAATACAGTGCCAAAAGCAATAGTGAGTCTTTTACAAACTCACAGGTAATCTGATAGCTGTCTTCCACTTCCACAAAAGCACTACAGGGAAGCAAGGAAGCAGTAGTGAAAACACCAGGGCAAATAAATATGCTTACAACTGCATTTCTAGCCGGGCGTGGTGGCGCACGCCTGTAATCCCAGCACTCAGGAGGCTGAGGCAGGAGGGTCGGTGCGAGTTCGAGACCAGCCTGGGCTACAAAAGTGAGCTCAAGGCCAGCCTCAACTGCATAGCGACACCCTGTCTCAAAAAGACAAAAAAAAAAAAAAAAAAAAAAAAACAATTCTAAAGAAAAAAAAAAAAAAAAAAAAAAAAAAAAAAAAAAAAACAACTGCATTTCTAGTGTAATCACTGAATGAAAAAAAAAAAAAGCCTGATATAAGAAGGATGAAGAATAAGATCTATGAATATCACAGAAGACAAAAAATGAAAACCTCCACTCCAATATAAAAATGTCATAGCTGTTTTATCTCCTCTATCTCAGGCTTCTGAAGCCTAGAGATGTACAAATTCAGAAGACATAGAAATACTCCTGACAAAGGGACACTAACTTTTCTCTCACATTGCAAGTTAAGTTTCCTCTTTGTATCAAGATGCATCTTTCCAAGCAACGAAAATAAAATACCAATTCCAACAAAAATTTGCCTACACAGTTAGATACATCTTCTAAGGAAATCTTAATTATGAATGGTTCCCCTCACCCATTCTTCACTTATCCATTTCTATTCATGGAATGTTAAGTCTTCCTGACACAGTAACACACAACTAAGAAATCTGAGCATGTAAACTAGCCCTTCTCATGCTTTACAAGTTTCATCAAGTAAGCAAGAAGACAATTAGAAAATACAAATCCTGGGCCTGGTGGGATGGCTCAGCGGTCTAAAGTGCCTGCTTAGGAAAGCTTGGGCAACTGCAGGGACTGTGGTTCGATCCCTGGCACCACATGCTGAGGCATCCCTGCCCTTGGGGCGGGTTGAGCCTGCCATAAAAATAAATAAACAAACAAACAAAAGTTCTGAAACAAGAAAAAAATTTAAAAAAACAAAAAAAAAACCCCAAATCCTCATATCAATGAAGAACCACAGAGGAGAGAATAGCCATTATCAACTTGTAAATAACTAAATCTTGATAAAAAGCCACAAGTGATTTCTCTTTCCAAATAAACATTTCATAGCATTTATTATAAACCCAAGCCAGGGCCGGGCGGGATGGCTCAGTGGTCTAAAGCACCTGCTTGGGAAAGCTTGGGCGGCTTCAGGGACTGCAGTTCAATCCCCGGCACCACATGCTGCGCCAGCCCTGCCCTCGGGGTGGGCTGAGCCGGCCATGAAAATGAGTGATTAAACAAACAAAGATTCTGAAACAAGAAAAAATAATAAATAAATAAATAAATAACCCAAGCCAAATACAGTTTTTCTACATTTAACAGTAGGACTGGGCCTGGCGGGACCCAGTGGTCTAAAGCGCCTGCTTGGGAAAGCTTGGGTGGCTTCAGGGACCGCGGTTCGATCCCCGGCACCACATGCTGCGCCAGCCCTGCCCTCAGGGTGGGCTGAGCCGGCCATGAAAATGAGTGAATAAACAAAGGTTCTGAAACAAGAAAAAATAAATAAATAAATAAAATTAAAAAAAAAACAAAAAACAGTAGGACTATTCAAAGGGCCCATCACAAAATAAATTTGGTGACATTTATGAAATGAGCTAATCAATTTGAAGTCAAACCACATTGCCTGCAAGTTCAGCTTTCTGCTGGGGACAAAGCATATAATCATTTATTAAAACCTACATCTAAAAAAAAAAAAAAAACCTACATCTGCTCTGCACAGACTCACTATAATAAAACAAGAGGTCTATAGACTTTCTGGAAGCAGAAAGTTCACTCTAGAAAACTTTTTCAAACTGTTATTAACAGCAAGAGAATCAAAGCCATACTCTTCAGCCCATGAAGAAATGGCTATATTTACCAAAATCCTAAGAAAGAACATCGTTTACATTATAGCAGATGGCAACTGGGGCTCAGCTTCCACATGGGAGATGACAGTCACCCAAAACAAACAAACTTAAGCTCTCGTGAAACTCTTCAAAACTTATGTTAAAGTAACTGGAAACCTTTGTGGAGATGAAAATCAACCACCATCTATTATCACAGTAGGAAGACTGAGAATGTAATCTCATAAACAAATTAGCAAGAATAATGCAGGAAGTAATACAAGTATAACCATTATAGAAAAAAATAAGGTGTTGGCCAGCAAGATGGCTCAGCAGTCTAAAGCGCCTGCTTAGGAAAGCTTAGGCAACCACAGAGACCGCAGTTCGATCCCTGGCACCACATGCTATGCCAACCCCACCCAGAGGGCAGGCTGAGCCAGTCATAATATAAAAAAAAAAAGAAAAGATGAGGCAGCAACAGATTAAAAATGCAAAAGACAAGGAGAATTGCACAGATCTGTGTGGCCTGAATAATATGAAGGCTACCAAGAGGATGTAGGTCTTGAAAGTAGATTTAAAAGGTTTATAAGGCTTGGAAACTCATATAAAACATGCATAATAAGCAGGGAGCATAAAAAGAGAAAAAGGTATAGGAAGAATATGATAATAAAAGAAACAGCAAGTGCAAGGACCTGAGTTCAATCACCGGTTCCACAAAAAAAAGAAATAGCATATTGGCATAGGAAGTTAGTATAACTAAAAGAATAGCCAGAAATGATAAGTTCTAAGGAATAAAGTGTATCGGACACCAAGATGACTAGAAAAGACAAGAAAACCTCTAAGATCTCTTAAGGCCTCTATAATATGCATATCTGAGAACTTGAGGTGATAATGATTTCTCCTAGTCTATGCTTATAAAAGACCTAAAATTTCTTTGGTAAGATGTGGGCACCAGTTCTTTGGTTACTTGTCTGTGCAGTTTCACCTATGTGTTTCCTCCTCTTTATGTTGATATCA
The DNA here is from genome assembly GCA_004027025.1 of Myocastor coypus. NCBI lineage: Eukaryota > Metazoa > Chordata > Mammalia > Rodentia > Myocastoridae > Myocastor > Myocastor coypus. The sequence goes on from PVJA010033035.1 coordinate 20,607, forward strand.
CCAGAGGAGAAATGAGACCCAGAGCAACATACAATCTCACCTTTGTGAACCAGGCATAGAGTTGCCTTCTTCAGAAGTTTCTTCAACAAATACTCCTTGGGAAGACTGCAAAAAAAGATATGTAACATCTTAAATATGCAGGCATGAGTGAATTTAGTTTCTCTTCCTTTAAGAAAATATTAGTTGTTCAGTCTCATTGCTTAGTAATTACAGGAATATACATTTTACATGAGCCTTTGTAATATGTCCTGTGGAGTCAGAGAAACTGATTTTTTTTTTTTTTTTTCCAGAACCAGGGATCAAACTCAGAACCTTGCACTTCCCAAGCAGACACTTATGAGAAACTGGTATTTAAACAGATCTATTTTTTTTCTTTATTTATGTGGTACAGGGGCTTGCTGTGCAGCTTGGACTTGTAGTGATCCTCCTGTCTCAGCCTCTACAGCACTGGGATTACAGGCATGTGCCACCACACTAGGCTTTGGGGTGAGAATGGAGTGAACATGTGATACCAAGGATCAAACTCAGGTCCTTTAGCTTGCCAGGCAAGTACTTAAACCACTGAGTTATCTCCTTAGCCCTAAAAACTAAATCACCTACTAACTTTGTATTTTGTGCAAGTCAGACTTGAATCTCTTCTTCTTAACGTAAGTATTAAAGTACTTCACTGAATATTACTATGAGAATTAAACAAGATAATATATGCGATGCACATTGCAAGAGCTGTATCAATATTAATTGGTCAAATGAATTATGATTTAATAAAAGTAATTATAAAGCTCTTTTGTAGAAGGAGAAAATGTAGTGAGGCTTGTTCTCAATAGAAATACAGAGCTGGGAAAAATATCTCTGTCCATGAAAAAAATCATTCTGAGCATTTGCAAGATGTAATACAGGACATCTCAAAAGGAAAGCCATAGAGATTCTTTTGCCTACAAATGTGCCATTGTAGTTCTTCGATCTAGCTGTAATACCTTTTAAGAAATGCAGATAGCTGAGTGGTGGTGGCACATATCTGTAATCCTAGCACTCAGGAGGCTAAGGCAAGAGGACCAACACAATTTCCAGGCTAGCCTGTGCTACTTACTAAGTCCAAGGCCAGCCTTAACTTCATATTGAAACTATCTTGAACAAAAAAAGGAGGGAAAAAGGAAGTAAAAGGGAGGGAGGCAGAGAGGGAAGACATAAATAGAGAAGATAAGAGAAATGCAACAATAAGTATTGTATAAAAAGATCATTTCCATTAACTCATGGTAGAGTTAGTGCAAATGTCAATTCATTAAATGCAGATGAAGAGAAAAGCAGGCATGTAAAAGCAGCTAGTTACCTTAAAAGTAGATTTCTGAGAAAGAGCCTTGGCTATGAAGCTTCTTCCAAAAAACTTAAAGCTATGAGTCAAAGTTTTGGGGATTTCTCAATAAAGTATTAAAAACTCTTATTAAACAAGCAGTGATTTTTCTTTTTCTTTTTTTTATGCCTGACTCAGCTTGCCCTGGGGGTGGGGCTGACACAACATGTGGCGCCAGGAATCGAACCGTGGACTCTGCGGTTGCCTAAGCTTTCCTAAGCAGGTGTTTTAGACAGCTGAGCCATCTAGCCAGCCCAACCAGTCATTTTTCTACCACTCAGATAAATGATGAGATATATTTGGGGGGAAGGCAGTGAACTGAGTCTTCTCTCAAAAGGTTGATAAAGTTTTGCAATGAGCAAGAATGTGGTCATCAGGAAAAATGAGTTGAGCAAAACTGTCAGAAGGACTAAAATACAAAAGCAATAATACTTTGCAGTACTCTAAACCCTGCAGTGAATTTTTAAAATCTCAAAAAAGGTGAACACTGACACCTAGTGTTCATTTAACAGAATTTTGTTGACAGATTTCAGAAGTAATTATACAAGCCACTAATAGTATAAAGACATCTCTAGCATAAGAACATCTTTCTGGGCCCAGCGGGATGGCTCAGTGGTCTAAAGCACCTGCTTGGGAAAGCTTGGGCAGCTTCAGGGACCACGGTTCGATCCCCAGCACCACATGCTGCGCCAGCCCTGCCCTCAGGGCGAGCTGAGCCGGCCATAAAAATGAGTGAATAAAAAAACAAAAGTTCTGAAACAAGAGAAAAATAAAATTAGAATAAAAAAAAAAAAAAAAAGAAAATCGTTCTACCTTAGGTTAGCTAAAGTATATCTCAAGTATATCTCAAACTTTCCCAGCATAGTTGCTCAAAATTATTGTATACCTATTAAGTGCCACACCTCTGCAAATCATTTTACATGCATTATCTCCTTTCTTTTCTCTCTCTCTCTCTCTCTCTCTTTTTTTTTTTTTTTTTTTTTTTTTTTTTTTTTTTTTGTCTTTTTGACACAGGGTCTGGCTATGCAGGTCAGGCTGGCCTTGAGCTCACTTTTGTACACCAGGCTGGTCTCAAACTCACATCAATCCTCCTGCCTCAGCCTCCTAATTGCTGGGATGATAGGCATGTGCCATCACACCTGATTTGCATTATCTCCTTTCATAAACTTCATAAGAACCTTAAGAGGCAAAAAAAAAACCCCTACTATTTTACAAATAAGAAAAATGCAACTTTAAGAGGTTAAATAATTTTCCCAAAATGACATAAATGATCAAAGGAAAACTATCTGATTCCCAAATCCATCCTCCAACCACTACTATTGTTTTCATAAATGATCCCTTTCCCAACAATTTCAATAAAGAATCCCAAGAATGTCTTCATTTCATTAAACTATTTAATTTTCTAAATTCATGACTCAATGATAATTTTATTTTTAGGGGTAAAGTAGGGCCCTCCAGAATACAAAAACAGTATGACAAAACATGCAAACAAAATTTGACTAGGCTATACAAATCTTTTTTTTTTTTTTCTTTTGGCAATAATTGTTTTTTTCAATTCTTTTATTGTTTAAATTTAACAATGATTATATTACATATTTTCATCATTGGATCAGTTTAGATTAATACATATAGGTATATAAGATTGATCAAACAACTAAACATTAACCTTTCTAAATCCACATTACTTTTTTTTT
>PVJA010033036.1:0-23660 GCA_004027025.1 Myocastor coypus
GTCTCTCTATGCAGCTTGAACTCATAGTGATCCTCCTGTCTCAGCCTCCCCAGGACTACAGGCATGCACCACCACATCCAATTCTGGTGGTCTGCATGTTATGCCTGGTATCTGGGGCCTGAATGGCATGTGGAACTGAAGATCAAACCTGGGCCCTTGAGCTTGTGAGGCAGACGCTTAGACCACCAAGCTATCTCCCCAGCCCACAAATTAGAAGTTTATAAAAGGGATGATTTTGCTTTCAAAGAGCATTTGGCAACAGTTATAAACATTTTTAGATTTAAATTTACTGGGAGGGATATTATCACCTAAATGTATGCAATGCAGAAACCTAGCTAAGTCTTCTCTGTTGAAGGGTTACACGTTTCCTGAAAAGCTTGTCCTCCATCAAAAGCTTGTGCTTTCTTCCTTCTTTCCTTTCTTTCTTTCTTTCTTTCTTTCTTTCTTTCTTTCTTTCTTTCTTTCTTTCTTTCTTTCTTTCTCTCTCTCTTCCTTCCTTCCTTCCTTCCTTTCTTTCTTTCTTTCTTTCTTTCTTTCTTTCTTTCTTTCTTTCTTTCTTCTGGATTTAGGACAGGGTCTGCAAAGTATCACTACATAGATTGCACGTTTATTGATCCATCTGTTTTCAGGCTCTCAAGCACTGGGATTACAGGTGTGTGCCACCATGCCCAGTCTCAGCATGCCCCAGGAGCGGGGCCAGCATGGCACTTGGGAGGTTGAACCCCGGAGTGCTGTGCTCTGCCTAAGCAGGCGCTTTAGTCCACTGAGCTATCAGGCCAGCCCTACAAATAATTTCTTGACCCAAAATACCAAATAGTTGAAAATCCATGGTCTAGATAAAAAGATACTGTGATGAAGGACAAGCTTTTCAGGAAACTTTAGTTCTTAAGGAAATATCTCCTGATTCTTAAATAAATTAGATAGGAAACATTTTATTAGTGGAACATATTTGTACACATGAATTTCTATAATTCATATGAATTCTTTACAATAGCCAATTAAGCTAGATATAAAAATAAATTTGGAGTACTGAGAAATTGGGTTTGGTCTGGTAAAGACTAAATGTAGGGGGTGGGAGAAATAGCTCAGTGGTCTAAAGCACCTGATCGCGAAAGCTTAGGCAGGCTTACGGGCACCACAGCCTGATTCCTGGCACCACATGCTGCGCCAGCCTTGCCTCCACGGTGGGTTGAGCCAGCCACAAAAAAGAAAGGCAGAAAGAAAGGAAGGAAGGAAGAAAGAAAGAAGGAAGGAAGGAAGGAAGGAAGGAAAGAAAGAAAGAAAGAAAGAAAGAAAGAAAGAAAGAAAGAAAGAAAGAAAGAAGGAGAGAAAGTTGAAAAAGAAAGAAAAAGAATCATCAGGGAGCAGCAAAGCTGGTGTACAAGTAAGGGTCATGACAATATAGAGCTTCTGTAGACATGTGCCATGCTCTCTGTAAAACCTGAGTTTTCTTGAGTATGGCTTTCAGGAGAAACCAAATGAAAATAAATTATCAGTGATAAGATACCGGTGTTTGTTGGCCACATAGCACCAATGGTGGCATTATCTCTCTGGCTTATTCTATGTATTGTATCCAGATCATACCACTCTGTGGGTTCTTCTCCTTTCGAATAATAATTTCAGTTGCATTCAGCCCTCCTAATCAAAGATCTCTTTAGAAGACACAAGCACACGATAGCCACAGAGGACTGGGCGCTCCGTGCTGCAGTCTCCAGACTCCTACTCCAAGCGCACGACAGTGAGCACTGCTCCTAATGAACAACATCAAGCAGCATAAGTCAAAATCTCAGTTTCCTGTAACGTGCCACTCTGAAGAACGGGAAGGGCATCTTCCTGCTCACGTAGCCTATCTGTTTCCATTGCAATGTGACTCTGTGCCCCAGTGAGAAGGCGTCAAGCAACAAGCAATGATTCTATTTCAAGGGCAGATGAAATACTTCCAGCGTGCTGCTTTGAAAACTCAAGACAGCGGACTCCACCCTTCCCTACCGACAGTGACCCAAGGACAGAAAACATCACTGTCCACTAACACAGTTTCTACGACAATGTGAAAGCATCTAAAGGAAAGAATTGGCTCACTTTTAAAAATTAACCAACACAAGCACTTAAATATGTAGAATTTCATTTAAATAAGTCAGTCAACAATTTTTTATAAAGTATTTAACACTTCATTGTAGAAACATAGGCAAAATGACTATTATAACCAAAATGAAAAATACTGTTCAATTTAAAAAATGTACTTAAACAAGAACCTGAAAAAGTTTATGGTATGCATAACATTTTTCTCAAGCAAAATTGCACTAGTATTACATAAATCAATAGTTTATAAAGGCCTCCATATGGCAAAGTTTAGAAATAGGTAGTATGCATGCACATAGTACAACAAAAAGTCTTCTTATAAAACAGCAGTTTGTTTTAATGCTTGTACAAAGGGATAAAGAGCAACCACAAACATATTTCATCTGTTAGGTTAATACATTATGACAGTTAAAAGTCAGTCATGTCTATCAGAGGAACAAAAAGCCCTCTACAACTTGTGAATAAATCTTTTGTGCCTTTAAAGATATTTGTATAAAAATGCTATCCTTTTTATACAACATAAATAAATCGTACTTTCAATCAAAATTTGAAAAATAAATGAAACAAAAAAAGAATGGGATCCATTTGTTTTGTACAATCAAAAGGAAACCCGAGTACCAGAGCAAGTGGTACAGCATTTATTTTCTCCACCTTTGAGTAGGGGCAGATATTTGGCTTTTCAGTACCTTGGAATCACTGAGGAATTGATTTCAAGTAGGGAAAACAATGGATTAGTCACTTTGTATTTGAAAATAATCACCAATCATTCTAGACCAAAATGATTGTTTCATCTCTTCTTTTGAACTGATTACAGAGAATTCATTCACATAATTAAAATTCTGTCTCAATTTGTGTGCTTCTATGTTATTCCTTAATAATGTTTCAGTGTGGGAGGAATTGGGTTAATTCTCCACGAGATGCAAACAGTTGGGAAGAAATATCTAAGACATGAGTACCTAGTGCCCTGTTGTGCTGTTAACTGGCTCTACCTCGGGACTGAGGGAGCACAAAAGCTCTATGCCATCACAAGAGTGATCTGTCCTCCTCTGGCTATGTTTTTGCTATATTCTACCACCAAGATACAACTATTGCTTACAGGATGTGTACATTTAGTATACCCCAGAGTACACTAAGTTTTGGAAAATGTAGTCATCTGTGTTCATGCAAATCACTAATTTTATATATTTTTAAATTTTTCCTCAGAATTGTTATCTATCATTTCCAACCTAAGGCTAATTTCAAAGCAGGTGACAGCGAATGTGTGATGGTTATATTTTTTTCTGCAAAGCCTGCATCAGAGTTCAGGGTCACAAAGAAGAGAGTGGTCCATTCAGTCGTTATCCACCAATTTAAATAGGAAAACAAAATCACATGGTAGTACAGCACTTAGACCATAGAATTTAAAAAGTGAAGAGAGTATTTTGTTGAGTAAGTAGAACCAAAAAAGTTCATACAAAATAGATTGCTCATATTCACACTACAAAGAAATATGTTGTTTTTAATTTTAACAAATTGAAAGATTATCATATCAGCAGCAAATTGGAAATTGTACTGTAGTGCAGTTATTTTTCATAAAAATATCATACAAATGGTCAATCAATAGTCATCAGCAAAAAACTAAGACCAAAATACTCAGAAAACAATTTTACCAGGGCAAAGATAAACAAGGAGGTAATGCTGATGCCAAAACAAGTATAATACTATTGGAACATATAAAAGTAATCCTTATATTTTATACATTTATACAGCATATAAAAGATATCACTGATTATGCCACTGTCTCTCTTATACCAATTTCTATTTTCTTTGGAAGCAGTTCTTTGCGTTCATCAACACTTCCTAGGGAGTTTCGACAGTTTTGTCCATCCATGTACAACTTTGCATACACTGGGTTGGAGTAATTTGTTGGCTGAAGAAGAGAGAGAAAATCAATAAATATAATTTCATTAGCTTTTGATTCATTTGTAAACTGTCTACATTCTCATGGTAATGATATTCATATGCATTCAGTCTACTAAATACACATTGAAATGCAATTCATGTTTTATGTTTGTAGATTTTAGTTTAGTTTAACCTGCTGTTAGATAAAAATATAATTTTATGTTCCTTAGGTTACTTGTGAAGCCAACCGGAGCTCTGATGTAAAAGGAAGAGCCAGAAGAAATATATATACAAGCTATGTTCAGTGACATTTTATTGGAAAATATCTGAGTAACTTAAGGTTGCATGGCTCCTCACAGTCTGCATCACCTCTTCTTGTTAATGCAAGCCTGTCAGTGACAGGGAAGGTGAGCATACAAAAATTTATCTAATTGGTTGGCTTTTAAATTTTTTTTTCAAAATGATGTTAAAAATAAGAGAATAAAAATGAAGAAATACATTCATTAGTGAAGTACACTTCAAAATAAATGCAATACTTTTCCTTGAAAGAAGCTTGATGCACTGATTCAGGGAAGCATCTGGGCACTGTTCCCAAGAACTGTGAAGTGCACAGGAAAAGTACCCAGAGCAAGACTTCTGCAGCACCACTGGGGCAGGCGTCAGTGGGCTCCTTCAGCTGGGAGAGGGACACAGTGCTCAGTACTCAGCAAATGGCAGCTTAACTAAGAAAGTATCACCTACACTTCTTTTTTTCCTGTTTGGTTTTGCACAAGTAACCTACTTTGGGTCATGCAAGAGAGACACACATGATAGATGGGAGTGAAAACAGCTGAAGGGATATAGGAACAAGGCAACAGCACTAATTCCTAGGAATGTTGATATTCACACATCATTCCTTTCCTGTCTAAAGTTAACCATATAATTTTAGCAGGTAGTTTCCCTTAAACATTAGATACTAAGTCAAAAGACAAAATGAAAGTGGCTTTATTAGATCATCCTAATTTCTCAATTACGATGACACATTTTAAGGTATATAGGTTAAAGTTGTTGGTAGACAGACACACAGACAGACAGACAGACAGACGGCAGGCAGGAGGGAGGAAGAGGAAGAGTCAAAAAAAGCTAATTTGAATTTAAAGTATTCAAATTAATTTCTGACTAGCGATTCTCTTCTAAGAACAACAAATTCATGAAGGGACTATAACATCATAAAATGTAGTAAAAGTAATATTTTTGTTTAACATCTTTCCCAAGTTAAGATGTTTTATATATAATTTTGTATACATAGGACACATAAGGCCCCCATTTAATGCTGTTTTGAAATCTCTTCTTAGTTAAAAAAATAAAGATAAACATCTAAATAATAACAACACTGTTACTGAGAGAGGTGGTCCGTAATGGAATGGATATGGAATGACAAGCGGCTTCTCTCACCCCAGCAGTTAGTGGTCCTTTCAAGTCAGAGTTTAGGTAGATGGGTGGCGCTGTGTGTGAAAGCTTGAACGCACTGGGCCCGCCCCCTATATACCTGGCCTGTATATAAACAGAAAATTTTAGTTTCTCATCTAATATCATGGAACCATTTTTCATAGCTATAAATCATGTCAAATCACAAAAGTAACAGAAAAATATTCTCAAGCCCTATGCCATGAAGTGTGCTCAAGGTAACATTCACAACTTAAGAAAGAAATAGTAAAGTTTGCTCTTTGGGGCATAGGTAGGCCTTCCATTATGTGCAGCTTACCGACAGGGATGCCATGCATGTAGTAGTCTCTGTTCATATCTGTTTCACTGCATCCTCCTCCAAAAAGCAATATCTACAATTAAACCTTTGTGAAAAATATACCAGCCTCCCCTAATTTAAGACTTTGACACTAAAAAAATCCCATTTCTCATAGTGGCCCTATCTGTACATGCAAATGTCTTTATTTTTTGGTACCAGTGATTGAACTCAGGACCTTGTGCTTGCCAGACAGGCACTTATGCCCTGCCTGACCAATTCTAATTAAAGAATCATCAGCACTGAATAATGTTAGGGAGAAGGCCTAATTTTAAATTTAATAGAGAAAAACACACTTATCTGAGCTTTTAAACATGACCTTAGTTTAAAAAATACTCATTTATAATACTGGCTTAACTAAGCCTCCAAGCAAGGTCATTGGCTTTAGACTTTATTGGGCTTAAAGGCAGAATTATCCAATCTGTTACTCTCATATTCATCATATAGTACTTATTAACGATTAAAAATTGGATGAATACTTGAGGAACATGAATATGCATATATTTTAAAACCTTAAGCAGCAGTTCTCAACAACGAACAACTACAGGATATGGACAAAGGAAAGGACCTACAGAAAAGATTTTAAACATAAAATAAATCTATATCACCTCTACATTTTTTCCACAATAATGTCAAACAATTCTCAAAAAAGTCCTCTGTAATTATCAAAAAAATCTATAAATAAGAATTTGGAATTAATTATTTGCAAATAACTCATAAACTTCTAAAAATTCCTAGGAAAGATTGAGATGCATTTTTTTTAGAATTATTTTATTTTTTTTCTTGTTTCAGAACTTTTCTTTATTGATTTATTTATTTTTATGGCTGGCTCAGCCTGCTCTAAAGGCAGGGCTGTCGCAGCATGTGGTGCTGGGGATTGAACCGCGGTCCCTGCAGCTCCTAAACTTTCCTAAGCAGGTGCTTTAGACCACTGAGCTATCCTGCCAGGCCTGAGATGCATGTTGAGATTAAATCAGTAAATATTTCTGTGATAACTTTCACAATCCAATGTATTTGAGTGACTTTATCATATGCCTCACTCCTTTTGAGTACATAACTGAAGCAAAAATTTTGCCCACTTGAGAATAATAGAATTGACTCTTCTGGACTAATTTTCTTTAAATATAAAGCAAGTTATATTTATTCAAATCATGTATATACATTATGTCTCTGTAAACTGCGAATAGAGCATGAATTTTATTTGATTGTGAAGATGCATTTAATGTAAACTTCAGCTTCATTACTCTCCATACCTGTTCAAACAAGAAGTGAGTTCTGTACAAATGTACCTCTTATAGAACAATTCATGTTTGTGTTTGTAATACTAGGAGCATGCTAGAATTAGTCATTTGAGTCATATTTCATGCAATTTTGCTTAGTTACCAAATTAGTGCTAAGTACTATATACATTAAAATATATTTGGGCACCAGTGAAATGTAGTTTTATTTTCATAGAGTCAATGTTCTAAAAGTTTTAGAATGAGGTAATAAAGAATTCTTTAGCTCAAAGTACCCAAAATTGAACTGATTTTATCACTAGAAATAAAAATAGGGAAAGAAAATGTGAACTCTCCTTGAAAAAAAAGTCAAAACTGCTTAAAGTCCACTTAAAATACATCTTCATTTGTTTATGATATATTTTTGAATTCTGGCTTTCTCTTTGTTCCATTTTTGTTCCTAAAAAAAATTCAAAGAAGCTGGACATGATGGCACACTCCTGTAAACCCAGCACTTCACAGGCTGAAGCAAAAAGGATGGTTGCTAGTTTAAGACCAGCCTGCACTTCAAAGTGATCTTAAGGCCAGCCTGAACTGGATAGGGAGACACTGTCCCTGGAAAAAGACAAAATTTCTAAGAATCTAACAAGTCTATCTGTTATATATGTTTGCTTCATAAATGAATTTTCAAATGAAATATAAATAGAATAGTCTTAGAGCCACAGTTACCAGGATTTGTCATAAAAAATTTGAGATCCAGGAGTTTGTTAATTAATAACATATAATATCACCTTTAATCAGGAAAATTATTCTATTACTTTCTCAAAATTTAGTTTTATACAAGCAATAAATAGTGATTCATTTGGACAACTGCATTGTGTATTTCTGCTACTTTATGGAAAGAAGCAGTTAATGTTTTAGCTCTATCTCTTTTTTGATTTGTTTGTACCTTTTCTCTTCATTTGTTTTTCTTCTTCCAATTTTACATGCATATATCTGGTAATATGAGTAGCTGATTAGAAGACAACACTCTACTATATCCTGCTATTTATTTCATTTGTACATAGAGCAATAAGAAGCACTAGCCACTTTCAAAATGTTGTGGCTTTGTAAACTATATGTATCAATAATATGTTTCAAATTCAAAAAGATTTCTCAGCAGACAAAAATGCAGTTCTCTACAATTACTTGGTTACATAAAATCCAAGCACATATCTAAGTGAATTAGTTCTTCAGTAAAACACAATTAGGAATAAAACACTTACTTTGACAATGTACTTTTCTCACATTGAAAAAAGAAAATCAGCCAACATTTTTATAATAACACATAATCAATGTCTTACATTTCAACACATTTCAATGGGCTCTATTTTAAGCAAATTGTGTAATTTTATAAACCAAACAAGTCAACGTTTTACAAAACATGTTGTGTGTTCAGGCATACTCAACGTGAACACATTTTACCTTGCTTGTTTTCTTTAAAGGAGACTATTAGCCTTTAGTGAATTCTAGACATTCTCAGTACAAATTTCAGTCATTTAAAAATAAGATCCAGAGGCCTAGGCCAGTTTTTCAGTGAAGAGCATGAGCCTTAGCTAGTCTTCATCGTACACTTCTTACCTTTGTTGGATCGACCATGAAGCCTGGATCCAAAAGAGTTCCATCATTGTGATCATGATCCACCTCATACATGTTATAGGATGGGTTGCCAATTTCTACGTTTATTCCTCCATTGATAATAGGTTGTCTTCTGATTGTTTTTGTCCTAGAATATGTGCATATGAACAGAAGCGCCATTTATGTAAGCTATCACTTTTCAAAGTAATTAAAATTATCATACTTAACAATTTACTGATTTATTTGACCCAGCAACTGACAGAAAACTGATAAATAAAACGAATTTGAAATAAATTGAATAAATGGCATTTGCCAAATCAATGAAAACAAAAGTGTGTATTTTTATAATTCACATTTCAGTTATTTTGATACAAGTATAGTGGAAATAAATCTCCGCTGCTCTGCTGCTCTCTGTTGTCCTCATTGGTAAGTTGCCTCTGTTGCAATTGTTCCACTGCCACGAGTTACTGCTCTCTGCCATGTGTCACTCTGCCTTGGAGCTGGCTGAGTATGGACTGAAATCTCCAGTAACTGTGAGCTAAACAAACCTTTCCTTCCTTCATTTTGGGTGCTGAGTAGGAAAGAAAAGTAACTAAGACACATACATTGTCATTTTACCACAAATTTAAAAGTCAAGAATATCTTTTTGCACAATTCAAAAATCAATTAAAATTCATTCCAAGTTTAAATTCTACTGACAACCTACCATGTCTTTATTTAATATATTTTCCTATAAACTGAAATAATAACTTTCAGTGAAATGTAGTATAATACAATGCATCACTTCTTAATGAAATAGATAATTTATGATATACATATCAGAAGCAATTCCTAATCGCCATACTTATGCTACCTATTAAAAACAATACTATATAATAGCATGCTTCAGCCATCTTTGATCTTTGATATATCACTAGAAGAACTAAAACATTATTACCAAAATATTAAAGAATATGAGCCTTTGGTCATTTTGTTAGGGTAACTGGTGCCATTCCAACAATATAATGTCAGAGAATAGTTATGTAATTATAACCACTTGAAATAAAATAATTTATAAAATGCACTTTTGTGGATTTAAATAACTTGTGACTTTATGAATTTGTAATAAAATCATCTCTGCAACTTTTGTGTGCTTTATCCCCTAAATACTCATCCAAAGTGCCGCTTCCTACCTTCTTTTCCTCTTGCACAGCAGTAAACCAATTACTAAGGTAGTTATCAGAGTCACCAAGAGCACAAGAGGCACAATGATGGCAATGCTTCCTGGAAAAGAAAAGAACAGTTTAACAAGTGGGTAAAATGAAGCCAAGGCAGAGATAATATTTTAGTGTCGCAAATCATTTCACCATTCATATAAAAGTCGTGCTTGACTCAAATTTCATGTTCTAAGTTCAAAATGATATTACTAAAAATTACTTCTACCCAATACTTAGCCTGCTAGGGAGAAAGTATCTTTATATATTATACATTAATATATTGACAAATATATCTGGAGATTAAACATTCGGACTGCATCAGGTTGAGTTTATGGGTTCCCACCATACATTTGCATGCAATGGAGCTAGTACATAATAGTGACTACCTGTAAATGAACAGTGATTTAATACTCATTTGTGCAATTTCACTGGCCACCTTTACACCCTTAGTCTTGTCATTTTAACTATAAATATTTTCCACTGTGAGCACATGTGGTAAGTGGCATCATGACAAAATAGAAAGGCCCAGTGTTGGCTTGGGATGGCCATAAGCCTCATATTAATTGCGTAGCTATTTGGAATGAGACCCAGACTATTGGACTTAAACTCACTAAACTCTTTGCAGAGCTCACCACTAAACAAGAGATGTGAAGGCATATAGACTAGACAGGACTGTTCTCTTTGTTCTAAAACTAAGTAAAGGGGCAAAAAGAACTCTTTCAATTTAAAGGTTCCAGAATAGTTTAAACAAAAGATATTTGGGGAGTGTAGCATATGTTGCAAATATCCATTTTTCCTGAATAATCTTTGTTTTCCTTCCTAATAGATCTTCACATGATGAGTTTCATTTTTGTGCATTTAAACATAGAGGAAAAGAAGCATTTAGAAATATGGTCTTCTTTTATAATTTGGAAATGAGAGTCATTTTTTGAGGCCAGAGAGATAGCTCAGTAGAATAAGCGCTTGCCAGGCAAGCGCAGGGTCACCAGTTCAACCCCTAGTACTGAAAAAAAAAAAAAAAAAAGTCATTTTTTTTGTTTAGCTAGAGAAATAATCTGATAGCAATACTTCTTTGCTGATAGTGACTCTCTGGGAGGATATGCCTAATGTTGTATGACATTTATCACAAAAAGAAAACTGAGTGGAAGGGTTGCACAATGATGGCCTATAGAACTGCTCTAGAGATCATCTAGTGACAGTTTAGTGGGCAAATATCTAGCACCCATGGAAATTTTTTTTTTTCTAAATATCTTTTTTAAATTATTTTTATTTTAAGGAAGGTTCTACAGGGTTTTCAGGGTCTCACTGCTATATCAGACTTATGATCGGCCTGTTTACAGCCTCCCAAAAGCTGGGATTACAGGACATGTCACTATGCTCAGTCTCAGTTGCTGTCTCAGTGCGCCCCAGAGATGGGGCTGGCATGGCAGGATGGAACCCTCAGTCCTTGAGCCTGTTTACAGGCGCTTAATCTGCTCAGCTATTTGTCTAGCCCTCATCATCTGGTTCAATAAGACACATCTGATTAATAGCAGGCTAGTATAAGAAACAAAGTAGCCCAACAACTAATTAAAATTTAAGAAAAAGTTTTTGAATAGTTTGGGAATGTAACATTAAGATGTATGAGAATTAACGAAAGTATATGAATCTTTCCCTGAAAATGCATGTGCAAATAATAGTCCTGGGGTAGATGTTAATTGCAATATTAGGAATAATAAAAGAGTCACTTAGGGACATAAATAAATATATATATATATATATATATATATATATATATATATATATATATCTGGCATTGCTGAGGAAGATGGTCTGAAATGGAGATTACTCATTATAATACAAAAATTCATAAAGGAAATTTCATACATAAGAAAATCTACCAACTTAAAAGTTTAAAAAATAAGTTTCTTAAAATAGCCATAATATGTACTAAAGAAAGACATATGGTTCAACATGTTTAGTCATTTTCTAAAATGTAAAAAGGATCTTGCCTTTTAATTTTACCTGTACCACCCAGCCAAGACTGATTCAGGGGATATCACACTTTTGTTTTCAGGAAACTGAACTTTACATGAGCACGTAATTTATTAGTAATTAATGAAAGCAGAGAATCTGGCACTTTGGATAGTCATTAACATTTGTTCCCAAATTTTAAATACCAAGGAACAGCTTGGTTTCTTCATAAACTATGATTTCCATTGATTGATCATGATTATAAATATCTGCCTTCACTATTCATTATTTTCTGCTAAAACTTTTGCAATTGTTAGATGTAAAACATATATCAATTCATTACTCATCTTAAGGTATAAAATAGTGTTGATTTTAGTGTAAATATAAATTATTTAGAATATTAGATTTTACTTACTTTACCTAGTTTGTGTCAATTCCTATAAGGTGAAAAGCTATTAATTATATGTACTGCAAAACAAAGGAATTTTTTCTTTCTTTTATATTTCTCAACACATAGGGCAATTGCAATACAATATATTAGTGCACTCTTTATATTTAAGAGCAGAGACTTCTGATATGTTTATGTAACTAATCAAAGTAACTGCAATAATACTTAGTATCCACTATAAATAATGCAGTGTACCATTTGTGCAAGTTCCTAGATATTTTTATTCTATAAGAGACTAGGTTGATGGAAACAGTAGGTACTATACACATTTTTTGGTTTATAAAATAAATGCTTATCAAAAAAGTGTTTGTTCAAGTGGCACATATGACAGACAATGTCATACTGTAACTTATAAATGTCTACAGCTATTTCAGGGAATTCTAATAATACATTAGCAATGAATTGTTGCAAATTGAATTTTAAAAGTGTATACTGTATTAAGTCAAGTTGTAGCTGAACAAAATTTTCAAATGAAATAAAATAAGTCATTTATTCCAAGAATAAGTCTTTCAGACCACACACTATGCACCACCTTCCACAAGAAGGAGAGATGCATTATCATAGTGCTAAATGGAAAAGCAGCCTTTCCTGGCAGAGAAGGTAGGGCACCCCAAACTCTGGAGCCATCCCCCTCTGTCCAGATCTCCCATTTAACGTTGGGCTATTTACTTATCTCACATTATTGAGCAATCCATACAGAGAGGAAGACGAAACAAGGTACACTAAATTGCTTGGCTGGGTGGAGGAATATGATAATACGGGCTTATGTATTGAACTTGAGGTGCTGGTGTGGTGCAGGTGGTACAGATATAACTGTTATCAAGTGGCCAAATCTGAAACTCAGGAGAAAAGTCAGAGAGGAGATGGGAGGTATGTGTAGGTCATGCGCACAGAGTACATAATTATGGTTGGAGAGAAAAGTGAATACATCTGGTTATAAGAGAGTGCTGAGTGATAGAAGGAGTAGACCTAGTAAAGTGCTGAGTGAATTAATCAGGAGGACTAACTAACAAGTAAAGTTCTGCATAAAGAAGGGACTAGTAGGGAGAAGGCGGTGGAGACACAGGCCTGTAATCCCAGCACTTGGGATGTTGAGGCAGAAGGACTGCCATGAGTTTCAGGCCATGCTGCATTACACAGCCACTAGAGACAGTCCAGGAGAGGAGACAGCCTAGCCCCACACATTCATATGAAGTTTGATCTCAAAACTATGGCAAACGCCTTTAAGCAGAATTGCCCTGTGAGAAGTATTTTCTGATGGAGCCATTTTCAGCTTTACTCTAGTCTGTGATAATTTGACAATTACCTCGCTCTAGTAGCCCTTTCAATATACATCAATATTTCCACTAAATCTAATGTCTTAAAACTGATGATCAGAAGAGCCTGGGAATCTTTGGAAACAATGTTATCACTTCTTGCAACCCGTAGTTATCAGTTTTTCATATGATAGTCTTTATTTTATAAGTATGGCGTGTAATTAGCACCTTTTCTTTTTACAGAAGTCACTTCTCATGCAAATGCCTAGAGAACTTACCTTTCAACAAAATTATTTTGATCAATTTCCTCCAAAACATTTTTGAACACCAAATGTTCCCTGAAAAGATGGTTCTTACATAAGCTAGATAATTAATAGACATTGCATTCAGTTTTCTTTCTTGTCTGAGTTTTACAACGAAGTATAATTGCTTTTGACTTTCATGTGTGTGTGTGTGTGTGTGTGCGTGTGTGTGTGTGTGTGTGTGTGTGCGTGTGTGTGTGTGTACGTGTATTTTAGTATAGGGTCTACAGTGTGTACAGGGTCTCACTGCATAGATCAGACACATAGTGATTCTCCTATGTTTAGCCTCCCAAGTACTGGGATTGCAAGCACGTGCCACCATGCCCAGTCTTAATCACCATCTCAGCACATCCCAGGGATTGAACCCCAGCTGCTGTGTTTGTCTAAGCAGTCACTTTAATCCATTCAGCTATTTGGCTGGCCCTTGTTTTTGACTTTCTAAGACTTTCCAAATTATTTACACTAGGTAACATAGAAATTAACACAAAAGAAAGCTAAAACCCTAATCTTTACTTGTCCAATTTATAAGTTCAGGATGATTTTCAGATTGGTGTCTTTAAATATAGTTTTATTATTTTCAAAAATGTCCTTGATGATTGTTGCTTTCTGTAAATTGTCTTTAAAATGATATCAAATTTGTATACTGCTAAAATTATTACTAATGAAATTATTTTGAAGGTTATGTCCTGAGGAAAAAAAGAGAAAAATGTTTTTTCTCCTTTTTATCACCAATTTCCAAATCAAATTAGGAAAGTTATTTTGCCTCACACAATATTTAGTAAACCAATTCCCCAAACCTCAGTACCCTCGGCCTACCGTGCTGTACCTCTGCTTCCCTTCTGGCCTGCTCCCTTCATGTACCTAATGGTGACATGACAGCGAGAATATTCAAGATGTTCTACGACTAAATATGACCTCACTTCTTCAATTACAGTATTAATCCCCAGCCATGGATGTTCATACTTACTACTCAAAAGTATCTATAAATCTTGCACAATTGGACAGTGTTGTAAAGCAATTAGAAACTATTTGGGAATAAGAACAATAACTATGGAGATTGTGAAATACTGGAGTTTATTTCTAGGTTAAAAAAATCGTACACCCTTAGACTTTGTTAGTGTCTTTCCTTTGGTAAAAATTCTTAAGTTGTATCTTTTTTTTTTTTAATTTTATTTGTTTTTTTTTTGGCTTTTTGTTGTATCTGTAGCTGAATGAGACAGAAAATTGCTGAAGTATTTATTAGTCAAGGTTATTATTTTTAATTCTAAGGAATGTTTGTATTAACCTGATATATATTACAAACTTTTAAAATTATCTCCATTCATGGTATCATAAATGTGATACATGAGTGAGTATATGTTATTGAAGATTTTTATGTTCTAAAGTTAATGTTTTTTAGTTTTGTAAAAATATAGAAGCATAATGATGATACAGATGAGTCTATCCTTAGAGTATAGCTGCACAAAACACAGGCATTATACAAATTTGATAAATATCTTAATACACTACAAAATCAGTATTTTAATTATATAGAAAAATGAGCCAACTTTTATTTTTATTAAAATTGAAGGCTGGGAAGATAGCTCAGTGGCATAAGCACCTGCCTGGCAAACACAAGTCTTGAGTTCAATCCTGGGTACCACAAAAATAAATAAATAAGTAAATAAATAAATAAATAAATAAATAAATAAATAAATATTGAGGATAATGTTCTTTTCTTTTTTTTCTTTTTGGTGGAACCAAGGATTGAACTCAGACCCTTGTGCTTGCCAGGCAAGTGCTTATTCTACTGTGCTATCTCCCCAGCCCCCTTCATTATCTTTCCTTTCCTTTATTTTTATCTTTGTATTTTAGGGAAAGGTCTATAGGTTGTTCAGAGTCCCACTACTAGATTGGATTCCTAGCGATCCTCCTGTTTACAAGCGTATACCATCTCACAAAGGCTGGGATTGTGGGTACACCACCACACTGAGTCTCAATTGTCATTTCAGCATGCCCCTGGGTGGGTCCAGCATGGAAGACCGGGAATCAACACCCCCCCCACACACACACACATGCACCTATTTGCAAGTGTTTTAATCTGCTGAGCTATTTGGCTGACCCTTTCTTTTCTTTAAACTATCCAATGAAGTCTGCTTTTTCAAGAACACATTGAAATGCATTTGTTTTTGGTTTTAAGTGAGAAAAGAGAAGGGTTTATTAAGCAGAGCTATAGGGAAAAAAAAAACAAAAACAAGAATAGAGGTCAGGTGCTCAGAGAATTGAGGCATGCTGCCTTTGGAAACTGGGACCATGGTGGAAATCAATAAATAAATTTGATATTCAAGTCTATATTGTTAAATTTTGATACTCTGTAGTCTGTAATCTAATGAAAACAGGGGTATTTTTCTTTCCAGAGCATTTTCATATTCACTGTAATTTTCTTTGATGGTTATTTCCCAATAAAACTTCATGGTGGGCTTGAAGTTGTTCTCTGAAAACTGTCCCAGTTGAGTTGCTCTCTAAGAGAAGAAATAAGTGCTTACTCCTCTCATTGCATCAGAAAACAACACTCATCTTTTGAAAGCTTTCCAATAGAGAAACATTTCTTCTATGATTCCCTGAGGATTGACTAAGTCTCAGTAATGACATAAACTCAAAAGAAGAATTCTCTGCTGCATAGACCACATAAAACATGATCCTGAGGAACTTACT
Source organism: Myocastor coypus (assembly GCA_004027025.1). Lineage (NCBI taxonomy): Eukaryota > Metazoa > Chordata > Mammalia > Rodentia > Myocastoridae > Myocastor > Myocastor coypus. The sequence goes on from PVJA010033036.1 coordinate 16,424, forward strand.
TGTGCTGATATGGTCAGACTTGCTGCTCTTTGGGGCTGGCCTCTCACACTGCGTGCCTGACCAGTTGGTAGAGCATCTGGAAAGATCCAAACAGTAATGGCACAAGTTAGTGGATGACAAAACCCTGGAGTCTAATGCAGGACTTTTAAATGAAATTATAAAGCAGACAGTTATCACAGATGCATAAATATTCTGTAGCTAACCCTACTAATTCCTGTGTATTGTCATCGTGTTGAGGGTAGCTTCAATTGGATATTGTTTGTTGAAATACTTGTTAAAGTTTAGCTTTATCGCTTTCTTGGTTCTGAGTTCCACTTAAAATGGTACATTTAATATCAATACTGAAATCAAGGTTAAGAATTGGAAATGACTTTACAAATTAATGAGGTTTATACGCAACCACTTAGAAAAACTGAGCTTGCATATTAAGCAAATTCTTCATGGATTAAATTTCCATGTTTTCTTTCATGAATCAAAATCCAAAGAGGAATTAACTACTACCCAGCAAGTAGGCATTTGTATCATGATTTGAGCAGCAGATCTCTTATTTTCCTGCACAAATCAAATCTATAAGCATCAAGTCGAGAGAAAGTACCTGCATTTTTACTGAGAGGAGTTCTTTTCTTATGAAAAATCTAGTAAGGTACACAAATAATAGATCTAATGCAATTCTATCATTTGCAAATAATCATAACCGTATCATTAAGTATTTGAATAATATAAATTTTAGAGCAGCTATAGCTGCACTTAAACAGTGTCACTGGCTAACCCAGATGCTTCTGTGAATCGGACAAAGAAAATCCACAGAGAAACAATTTAATTGGCCTCAGTTCTTATTTAAAATGACTGTCAAATATCACCATATCAAGAGTAGTTGTAAACAATAAAGGAACCGCTTCCAGAACTATTCCAAGAGGATCTCTGTGGGCACACTGGACCCTAACTAAATAACTGCAATTTCAAGGTTTCTGGCAGTTCTGTCACAGCCAATTCAGAGAGTTGAAGCTATTTTCTGAACTAGCCTTCAATGATACCATGTGCATCATTTGTGATTTTTATAAAGACAGTATTGGCTCTCCCGAAACACGGGCAAATATCATGCAGTCATCCTACTGACAAATTCAAGTCATGAATACAGAACTTGATTTCATAAAAGCATATAGTAACTTCAGCATAATTGACAGCTATGTTTCTACAGAGTAAAGTTATTTGATTAGTAATGATAAATTATAAAACTATGAATATGAAGCATGATTCAAATGGAAATTAATACAGTTATTTGTATTTTACTTCAAGTCATTACCTTACCCAAGCATAAGCCAAATTTTCGACCAGTTATTCATAAAAGGCTTGCATGTTATATAATTTTCTGTATATTATATGCATATGTAGGGTAAGTAAATCATTGAAACAGTCATAGAGTTTAACTTAAAATTTATTTCTCCACTTTAATGATTTACTTACAGTACTGTTTCTTGAGATAATGGAAACAAGAGCACACTTTAAGCTAATTAAGATAAAATTATGAAAAAAGTTATTTCAAAAAATGCTTTCTAATCCGCATTTGTGTGTTTTCCAGATGAATATATAGAAGCAATACTATGACTTCACAGATTCTAACATTTGACATAATCCACAGCAGAATTCAAAATGAAATACTTAAAAACTTTTTGCAAACATATTCTTGTAGTGATTCTGATGATGTAGTTTTCTATTGTTGAGCATAGCTTCCATCTGTCAAATACACCCACTGAGAATTCTTAAATGGTCTAATAAAAGATTAATGATAATTTCTCAGTAACTTATTTAGGCAGCTGACATGTACAAAGTTAAATGTATACAATTATATGGAGTTATTATACTATCAAGATGTGCTCCTTCATTACCTCCTCTAAAGCAGTAGTTTGATATTCATCTTAAAACAATGACCAGGGATGTTTATAGCTCTGCAAGAGACATGAACCTCTGGAGCTCATCATGAACTTGAAGCACTTCAATGTCAAGAAGTGGAAGCAGAGCCCTTAATGCTAAATCATGAGATTATATTCTAAAGCAAGTATCATGTATTTTAAGTACTTTAGGACATTATGAAAAATGTATCTTTAGAGCTATGAACAGCAAAGAGGATAAAGATAGGGTGATTCTTATTCTAACCTAGAGACTTGTTTAAGTAGAACAAATAGTACTGTTTAAAAGTATGGTATAATTTCCTAATTTATTAATACCTCATTACACAGTTAAGACATAAGAAAAAATCACCTATCAATGGCCATAATCCTTTTGTCTTAAGTTATGCAGATACAGTTAGTTTCTAATCTTCAGGAAATATTTTAATTATTACACACTGAAAATTGCTATCAGTGATTTAACTACAGAGATTATTTTAACAGTTATATGTCTTAATCAACTAATAATCACTTTGCAATACTTCCTTCCACTACTTACAAAATGTTTTATGACCAAAGATAAAATATGTTCCACTGCCTTGCCTTTGCTCCAGCCTTAAAAAATAATCTCTTTAGAGATACTAAATCAAATAGAAATCATTATTCTCATTGCCCACCTTACAAAATTACAGTTTAAGGCATTTGCTGCTCCACAAGTTTTTCTTCTAATGGTTGATTTAAGACCAAGTATTTTTACCATCTTTATAAAAATTCATAAATCTCCATATTCTGAGTAGACTACAATGATCAAAGCCATTAATGGAAGAACATTTACTAAGCGGATGATGTGCAAATCATCAAAATGTCCTGTCCAATTCTTCACTGGGTTCTTTTCACCTTAGAGCTATGGTTCCCCCTCCCTCTCTCTCACCTTCCTCTGTCAATGATTTCTCAGGTGTAGTTCTTAGCCCATCCTCTGGTCATCTTTAATCTGTGCTATTGCAATCTACTGCTCTATGTTTACCCAGGATCTATTCTCTTTAAATTCTTTCAGCATGATGTTCTCAAGCATTGTACATCTTTCTGCTCAGAATCACAAACATCTTTGTAGCATTCATTTTAAAATTACACTGCAGTTGTTCCCCTGTGTTCTTAAGTTTAGAAGCGTAAAAATCTATTTTATCTTATCACCATGACACATTAAATTTTTAAAACTTTCTCCAATGATAACTAAATATTATTGGATTATTTGTTTATTTCATGTATTTGGTACAGAGTCTCACTATGCAACTCGGACTCCTAGTGATTCTCCTGTTTTCAGCCTCCCCAGCACTGGGACTATAGGTGTGTGTCACCATGCCTAGACTTGGTGGCCAGCTCAGTGTGCCTGGGGGTGAGGTTGGTACAGCACATTGTTCCCACGGTCAAACCCCAGTCCCTACACTTAACTATGCAATCAGTTAGTCCACTGAGCTATCCCACTGGCCCATGTTATTGGATTATAGATACACAGATAAATTATTGCTGGCCTAATCAAGTCATGTGCTCTTCTTTCTATTGAAGGTACTGTTTCTAGCTGCTGAATATAGCCAATAGCTTTTTGTAAGAGGTAACTCGTTTAACATTCATTAACTTTACCCTTTCTCTCCTAAAAAAATGAACGGTGAGAGGAAAAACTTACTGCTACATTAGAAAAATGACTCATTATTCTACCACTATAATATTGAATGTATAATCTTCAGTACAGCACATTTTATGGTATTTCTTAATGTGAATATGAGAATAAATATCATTGAACCCAAATTTGTTAAGACTTAGGTTCTGTGTTATCAGGTGAGAATAAATTCACAAAGCATGTTGGGATTGTGACCAAGAATTTGAATTTTAGCAAGGTAAATTGGATGGAAAAAGGTCACAGATCATATTTCAAGAAATATTAAGTTATATATCAGAAATATCTTTCTAATATCAGCTATTACTCTTCCATTTTTATTCTTTGTATAAGAATAATAAAATATACCCAGCATGGTTGTGCAAAAGAATAATCTATGCAGAACTTGTCCACAGAGTATGAAAAGCTGAGTGAGATATTTCAGCTGTTTCAAAAATTAATTTTTATTTTAATATAACCATATGAAAAACATGGTTAGTTAATTTAACATGCCCTTTAGAGTATATATAATAATTGTATAGTTATGATTTCTTTATGAGAATTATAATTTTCTTTGAGGGAAGCAAAATAAATGCTTTCAGAATATTAAATCACTTTGGTATTTATGAGCATCAAATATAATATTTAACATAGAATTTATTTCATGTAATGATACAAGTTTTAAACCTCTAACTAAGCTTTTCAAAATAATGATAGCTTTGAATACCATGACTTTTATCAAGAAATTGTAAGTTTCATACAAAAATACTGAATGTATTAAAATCTTTAGACATTGTCTTTCACAAAACAATGATCAATTTGTATAAACTCTTTCTGTCATTTTTGTAGAAATGTGATTGAGAGTCACTTGATTTGGATAGACTTTAAGATAAAATAATGAGCTTAATATCTTCTGTTTCTTCTCATCAAATTTAAAGGTCATGGAAATTTTCAAACACAGTGAAATCCAGCACAGAATACAGTGAATACCCAGCAACCTGAAATTGAATTGGCTCTGCTATATTTGTGTGTAAGGCTGCACCTCTAAACTCTTCTCATATACCCTTTTCTTTCTTCACATAGGAAATAAAAAACATTGGTGCTAAGAGGTGAGGCAAGCCTCAGAAAACTTGAGCAAAGTGTCGTGCATAATTAATTAAGTGCTCTCCCATCTTATTTAATAAAATTTACAAATTAAAATACAGTTGCAGGTTATATATCATCATTTACACAAAGGTGTTTTTATTCAGTAATGATAAAGTAGAATAAATAAATCACTTAAGAAATACTTCTAAGAAATCTCCAAATTTTAGTCTTTTGATGTTAAAAATGTGACTATAGTTATACAATACTACTTAGTGATAAGCTTTGCCCTCTAAGTAGTTTCCAGAACATACTATACCATCTCTAGGGACAGAAGCATGGCAAAATGTAAAAATGTTCCCTGTATTGGAGAAGAAATACTTAGACATCCTAATGTTCCGATTTATTTTAAAAATAAAAATTTTCATCTGTTGTCTCAAAACATCTTTAGAGAAAACTATTTCATGTATATACAAAGATGTTCTATTCTTATAAGCTGTCTCACTTTCACCTATAATTTTTCGTGAAATTCAATTAACAGTTGCTGAAATTTTACATAATAACATACTCAGTCAATATCCATGGATAGAAATGTACCCAGTGTATGAAATTAATATTCAAATAATTTGCTCAAATAAATGCAACTAGTAAGTAGTAGAAAGAAAATGTAATATTATCTTATCACACATTAACGATAATTCCATTATCTTTTTGATCCAATATAGCAGTAGGGAGATGCGTTTGTTTATTTATTTTTCATGCTCAGGCCATTAACAGAATTTAAATGGGGAGTTCAAAAACTACATTAAGAGAATCAAATTTTAAAAATCAACACCTTTTGCTTTTGGTACTGGGAACTGAATTTAGGATTATTTGCTTGCCAGGCGGGCATGTATGCTGTGGAGCTGTCTATCACCAGCCCTCAACACATTTTTTGAGTAGCAGAAGTAGAGAAATTACCACATCCAATCAGAGGTGTGAGCAATAATGTCCAACAATCTGTCTCTGGTTGCAAGAGTGAGAAGTATATTATTAAATGATATTAAAAAACCTTCTTCATAACAAATTTGCATTTTTGTGGTGAATGTAGCATACTGCAGATAGATGTGTCTTAATATATTGTTAAACCTGTCATTTATAGGCTCAAGTAAAATATAAAAATAACAGGGCTGCAGAGAAACCTCAGCAGTCTAAGGACCTATCTAAGCATAAGTACAAGGGTTTGATCCCCAGTACCACATGCTGTGCTGGCCCCACCCTGGGCTCACTAAGCCAGCCACCAAGACCAGGTGTGGTGTTACATGTCTATAATGCTAATGCTGTGGAGGCTGAAACAGGGGGATCACTATGAATCTGAGCTGCATAGCGAGAATTTATACTGGACACATTACATACATATATATATATATATATATATATATATATAAAATTAAAATAGACTTAAGGATGACTCCATTGATACAATGTTGAATTTCCACAATTCATATTTTCTTCATTGCTGATTTATTTTTTTTTGTGTGGAATTTTTCTGCCATAAATTTCTTGGTGCTAAAAACTTTTTTCTTTCATTTTTGTCATGCAGACTTGCTTGCCATTTTACATGGATGTGAATTATATTGCATGATTTTCTGAAAAAGCTTAAGTTAATAATTTACATTTCTGTTTGAAGCACTGTGTATACTTGATTCAACACTATGAAAGATCATAATATCTGCTTTAAATTTGACATAATATTTGTTTTTATTTTTTTATTTTTTTTCATTGTAAACATTTTTTTATTTTGTTATTTCTTTTTTTTTCAATTTTTTTATTGTTTAAATTTAACAATGGTTATATTACATATTTTCATCCTCAGATCAGTTTAGATTAATACATATAGGTATTAATACATATACAATTAAACATTAACCATTCTAAATCCACATTACTTCTTTTTTTTCTTTCTTTTCCCCCTTCTTTTCTTTGAAAGTTGACATATTGCATATTGTCCTCACAATCATTCTGCAGAGTACAGTGTGTGGGCATGACCCAGCTCCTTACTGATGTTGCATAGAAAAAAGAAAGAAAGAAAGAAAAAAAGGAAAGAATATACTTCTCTTTGGACTAAGAGGAAGCAGATACATACACAGTCAAAGGTTTTGCAATTGCAGTGGGCCAGCAGTGAAGCTTGTGATGTTGGAGGCTATTGAATCTAAGCCTCCTAAAGCTCATCTCACCAATCTAGCTCTGCGTTCCATGCATTGTAATTAAGGATTTTTTTTTTTTTCTTGCTGGATGGTCAAGGGCAAGTCGAAGCAAGACCTGTATAACAAAACATTCATGTTTTTTTGTATCTTCCAGGGTCAAATCCCCTCAGGATTAAATTTGAAACCATAGACAGTACTTTGTAGAACTGTTGTTAGTGTCAGTCTTCGGGACGAGCCACGGCCATTGCTTGGCCATTTTGCTTTCTGTGAAAGCCTGAGAGAATGTTTTTCTCTGGGTGACTCTCCTTAGACGCACTGCAGTTCATTCATCCCTTTCCTCTGAGGTCCCATAATCTCCTTGACCAGGAAATTTGGGACACCTCTGAGTTATAGGATATTACAGCACAGGTTCTCTTATATCCTGGGTCTTT
>PVJA010033037.1:0-23650 GCA_004027025.1 Myocastor coypus
TGTGCCCACCATATTTCTTTGTATGGAACCACAAGACAAGAAAGAAGATCCCGAGCCACAAGAAGACCTTCCCCGCCTCCTTGAACATCCCTATTTCCCAGGTTGCTGCTGTGATCAGATCACTGATGCCCCCTCTTCACACCTCTGATAATCTCCTGAGTTTTCTGTGACCACAACTGTACTGTAGAGGAAAGAGTGCACCAGAGGAGAGGCACTCATCTGCTGAACAGCAAGGCGAAAAGCTCGAGGGGAAGCTCGAGAATGCCCCGCGCGATGCGGAAGATGAGAGCGGCAGCTTGAAAAGGTAAAAAGAGGTTGTGCACTTCCAGAAGGGGAAATCGACCTATCAGAGAGGCCGCGTGAGTCTACCCAATGACATCTCTGAAACTGCTGAAGTACAGGGTAAAGATGTAAGATGTGGAAGTGCACGCAAGACCACATAGCCTCTTTTAGCCTGTACTGGAATTTTCATTTGAAAGATAACACTTGGTTACTTGCATAAAAACAGTTCAGAATATTTTTAAAAAATAAATTAGCTATATACTGTAAGTTGTAATTTTTTGTTTGTAATTTCAGAGTTTTTACATTTTTACAAAATATTCTATTTATTTTTCTGGACAGGGTCTACCAGTTCTACAGGGGCTCACTACATAGATCGAACTCGCAGTGATCCTCCTGTTTTGAGCCTTCCAAGTGCTAGTGTTACAGGTGCAGGCCACCACACCCAGTCTCAGCTGTAGTTTCAATGGCAGTCTCAGCAGTGCCCTAGGGGCAGGGCTGGTATTGAGGGCTGAGATCCAATGCCAGCCATGGTTCTGCCTAAACAAGTGCTTTAGTTGGCTGAGCTATCAGGTTGGCCCCTTATCAAAATATTTTAGAAGTTGTTGAAACTTACATTGGTCACTGCCAAATTAAATTGGTTTCAAGATTAGAGAATTTTTTGAGTATTTATAGAAGTAATTAAAAATAAAAGTAGAGGGGGCTAGAGAGATAGCTCCATGGCACAAGTGTCTGCTGGGCAAGTGCAATATTGTGAGTTTGAAATCTAGTCTTGTTAGCCAGGTGTGGTGGCTCACGCCTATAATCCCAGCACTCGGGAGGCTGAGGCAGGAGGATTGGTGCGAGTTCGAGACCAGCCTGGGCTACAAAAGTGAGCTCAAGTTGAGTGCCTCAACTACATAGCGAGACCCTGTCTCAAAAAGACAAAAAAAAAAAAAGAAACCTGGTCCTGCAAAAAATAGAATACAATAAAATAAAAATAAATAAATAAAATGAAAATAAAAGTAGAATGAGAACAGTACAATAAAGGTTTGTTATAAAATTGATACTCTATTGAAAGAACTTAGTTACATTTCAAATCAGAAGTACGGGTGTGATGATTTGTCCGCCCCCTCCCCCCCCAAGCCTCACGCAGTCATGGGGTGGGGACTTCTAGAGTTGGAGACTAACTCGTGATCCACTGGAATTATGTGTTTTAGTACTGCTGGAATAAAGGATCTTAGCACTGCTGGGATTATGGGTGTGGGTACCTTCCCCAGCCTGGGGCGATAGCCTGAAAGTATTATAAGACAGCCAGAGAAACAGACTCTCTTCATTGCCTCTGTCGCCATTGTTGTTCCGTGGCCATGAACTGCTGACCTCTGCCATGTGCTACTGAGCCTTGGAGCCAGCCGAGTATGGACTGAAACCTCCAGTAACTGTGAGCTAAGTAAATCTTTCTTTCCTTCATTTTGGGTGTTGGGTATTTGTCCCAGCAACAAGAGAAGAGTAACTGAACCAATGGGTCAGATCATAATCTCTCAATAGGTCTATGTGCACACATTCATATTTGTCTTTCTGAGGATCACTTGTTGGGGATGATTTTTTTTTTTTTTTGTCTTTTTGAGACAGGGTCTCACTATGCAGTGTGCAGTTCAGGCTGGCCTTGAGCTCACTTTTGTAGCCCAGGCTGGTCTTGAACTCACATCGATCCTCCTGCCTCAGCCTCCCAAGTGCTGGGATTAAAGGTGTTTGACACCACACCCGGCATGTTCCATAAGGATTTGTTTCTCATTCCTCTCCGCTGAAGGTGCTTGAGTTTCTCAGCTGTAATTATGCGTGCATTCCTAATGCTAATATATGTATTATGAATAGAGTTTGAATTGTATCATAGTATAGTAATTTTGCATTTGACTGGTTGAATTTGGTTACAATTTCACATAAAAACTTTTTGTTTCACTTTTAACATAAGTTGGTAATTATATCTCATTTGCTTAAATGATCTATTTTTCAAAGCAATGTAATATGTAGTGCCAGTTTTATTGAATGTTGAGACTTAAACACTGTGGTTTCTATTCAGAATGTATGTTATATTCTGACTTTTTAAGAGATTTTATGTATATTGGAAATTAAAATATGTTCTGGGTAAGATATTGCTACAGGAATTATTTATTTAGATCGAGTAACTGTTCCAGCTATAATTATTTTCTATTTTGAACTACACTGACCTAAGTCGAAGAGCAACAGACCTTTTAAGACAGTATTAAGGGCAGGCTTGGTGGCTCAGGGGATTAAAGTACCTGCTTAGACAGAGCACAGCAGCTGGGAGTTTGATCCCTGCTTTGCCGTGCTGGCCCCAGCCCCAGGCACATTGAGAAGGCTACTGAGACTGGGTGGGGTGGTTGTGTGCCTGTAATCCCAGTGCTTGGGAGGCTGAAAACAGGAGGATCACTACGAGTTGGATCTACACAATAAGGTGCTGTAGATGCTGTACTAAATACATTAAAAAGAAAGAAAGAGAAAGAAAGAAAGAAAGAAAGAAAGAAAGAAAGAAGGAAAGAAAGAAAGAATCAACCTCATCTCGGCCGGTGAGTCCAGCTAGCGTTAGAGCCATAGGCAGGTGAGTGGGTGCTGGGACCTATATTCTCCACTCTTTCCAAGAATTGCTTTGTTCTTCCTGTTATGTTTTTGTGCAGCGCGGCAAAGATTTAGGAAAGATAAATGAGACCTTTATTGACTCCAAATACATGGAGAGAATCCAAGGGAAGATGAGGGCAGTCCTCTGGCCAGAGGTAAAGAAAGCCGAGACTTTTAGGAACTTTTGCTAGGGGTGGAGTTTCAGTCACCTGTCAGGAGCTGACTGGGCGCTCCCCTGTGTGTGCAGGAAAGATATCCAAGCCTGGGGTGGGGAAGAACGGGGGAGGTGGTCTCTGAGAAGATAGACTGCTGTTTTAAGGGCTTCACCCATGTTAGAGGACCACCATAATAATTAAAGCAGTTTACACTGGGGCTGCTTCCCACCCACCCTCGAGGCATGACTTGTTTTCCTTTCGGAAAGCTACAAGTGGTAGCTAATTGGCTGTACTTGTAATTCTACTGATTGTAGTTTGACCCACTTTGTTTAGATTTTGCTGTCACAGTACTCCTGACAAAGGGTGCCTGTGGCCACCCATTTGGGACTCCTCCTGGAAATCCAAGAGCTGTGCTTCTCATTTCTAATAAAACTCTCCTCACTGCCTCCTTGCCAGTTTGTGCCTCCATGCTGTGAGATCCTGAGCTTGGCCTGCTTGATGAGCAGGTCGGGAGTTATATTTCTCTTGTCTCAGAAGGAACCAGCTCTGCTGATGCTTAGATTTTGGATTTTGGTCCTCAGAACTGTGAGGGAATGGATTTTTGTCATTGTAAGCTGCAGAGTTCATGGTGGTGAGGTACAGTAGCTGTAAGAAATGAATGTACTGAGCTACAGTATTTCAAATAACTTAGATTTTATGCTTCAAGATTAGATTATCTTATAAAACTTGAATAAAATTCTTCTAGTAAAATACTTTAGCCATGTTTCTGATGTGGTAGTTTAATGGGACATTTTATGGAAATTGTCTTGTTTAAGATTTTTATATCTACTGGGTTTTATTTTGATAAGTTGTAATTTGCAAGTGTAAGAAACTACTTTTTTTTCTTTCCAGTACTAGGGATCGAACTTGTGCTTGCCAGGCAGGTGCTTACACTGCTGAGCTATATTCCTAGCCCCAAGAAACTACTCTTGGGGCTGAGGAGATAGCTTAGCAATCTAAGAGCCTGCCTGTTAAGTGCAAGGTCCTGAGTTTGATCCCTAGTATTGCATGCCACAGTGGCCCCAGAACCTTGTATGGTGGTGCACACCTGTAATCTCAGTCCTGAGAAGGCTGAGACAGGAGGATCACCAGGAGTTGGAACTGTGTAGCTAGATCCTGTACCAAATAATTTTTAAAAAATTAAAGAAAGAAACTACCCTTTTCCCCCTCTCTTTACAAATTTATTTGCTAAGAGATATGCAAATTAGTCTTTTCTGATATTTATTTATTTATTTATTTATTCTTCAAGTGATCGTTCTGTTCCACATGTACTTTCTTACTCACTGAGACAGCCTAGGAGGTTGTTACTTTGTCACTTGAATTTTACATTTGGCAAGAGAGGTGATATGATAACATCAAGTCCAACACCCCCAGTAATGGTGGAACTGGGATTTAAACCAAGTCCTGGCCTCACACCAGAAGTGGGCACACTGTCTCCGCTAGGCCCACAGCCACGTGCATGTTTCTCTGGACTTCTCGGTTGTCTTTCCTCTTAGCCAGTCCCGTGCCAGTCTTACCTTCCACATAAGCTGAGTCTTTCCTCCTCTGCCCCATGAATCCCTTAGCATTTCATTTCTGGATTTCTGCCTCACTCTTCAACCAGGTTTTTCCAGCCGTTGCTTTATGATCCACTGTTACATCCATGCTAGGCTCCTGCTTAGCCTGCTTCATAGCAGCCTTTGGCTTCATGCACCCTACCACTCCAGCTTGTAGAGGTGACTCCAGCTCACCCCTCCAAATGTGCCCTTGGCTTCACTGGAAGTCCTGTCCTGCCTGGTGTGTGTCCCAGCCTTGTTTCATTTTGTTGTTGTTGTTTAAACAATATGATGTTTTCAAAAACATGTTAGTAGTACATTCCCAATAATTGATACAATGCATATTGTCCTCGTAGTAGTTATACAAAGCACAGGGTGTAGACATGCTAATTTTGCTAATTATTATTGGCATAAAAAATTCCTTCTCAGCCAGGTGTGGTGGCACACCCCTGTAATCCCAGCACTTGGGAGGTTGAGGCAGGAGGATAGATGTGAGTTCGAGACCAGCCTGGGGTGCAAAAGTGATCTCAAGGCCAGCCTAAGGGCCAGCAGGATGGCTCAACACAAGGTCAGATTTGACTGAGATGAATTCTGTAGTCAGGTGTCAGAATTACTTGGGAAGCTTTCAGAATAGCATGCTGACTTTCTGTGCCTCCACCTTCTCTATCCCTCCCTCCCTCCATCCCTCCCTCCCTCCCTCCCTCCCTCCCTCTCTCCCTCCTTCTGTTCCTTATTTCCTTCTTCTCTCCACTCTACTACTTTCTCTTCCTCATCTTCTTCCTCTTCCCTTTGTATCCTTCTCCTCCTCTTCCTACCTTTTATTTTTCTTCCTGTGGTACTGGGATCAAACCAGGGCCTCCACACTGAGCTACACCCCTATCCTTCTGTGTTTTTCATTTTGAAGCAGATTCCCACTCAGTTGCTAAGCTGCACACTCTGCTTCGGTCTATTGGCCTGTGGTGTCGCATGCTGAGGCCAGAACACAGGGCCACCCTTCATAAGGAGGTTTCTTGTTTCTTGGCTCTTCCAGTGGGCAGAGCTGAGAAGAATATATTTTTTATGCCCATACATTCATTAGAAGTAATTCCATGGTTGAACACCACCAAGGGGGCTTCTTTCATTTTCCTTTATACTATATCTTACAAAACAAAATATTTCATGGTGGGTAACCTGGATCCCAGCCATATAAATGTACTTATTTATTTGGCATCTTAGAATACTCACAAAATAGTTTTCAGCATCACTGTACGGATAACACTATCATTAGCAAACTTATCCTGACAGGTAAAGTCCCATTATTTTTTTTTTTTTAGTTATTATCCTTAAAATATTCCCATCAGGTGGGGCAGCAGAGCATCACACCCAAGACTTAAAGGAAATGATTCATGTTCCTCATTCTTGGTTGGTTACATTGTGGGGATAAGTGTTGACAGGTGTTCAGAGAGGTTGATTTTAGTTTATGTTCTTTTCAGATTTTTTCCATCTGTTGATTTTAGAAATAGATGGCAAACCTTTGTATGGCTCAAAAGTTGTCACAAAATGAAAGTAAAATAGCAGTGGCTCTTTAGCTTTCCCCTGTATTTTGGACCAATTTCTGTCCTTTTTTATGGGTAACTAGTCTAATTAGTTTCTGATTTATCTTTCCTGACTCTTTTTTAAAAATTAAAATAATTTTTTATTTTATTTACTTTTTTGTCTTTTTGAGACATGGTCTTGCTATGCAGTTCAGGCTAGCCTTCACATTTTTCAATTTTTTTGCAATAATAAGCACATTTCTTTTTTATTGTTGTTTGTTTTTGAGATAGGTTCTCACTATGTAGTTCAGGCTGGCTTTAAACTCACACTGTAGCTCGGGCTGGCCTCAAACTTGTGGTGGTTTTCCTGCCTCAGTTTCCTGAGTATTGGGATTATAGGTATGTGCGACCACACCAGGATCAAATTTCTTCATTTTGCCTTATTTCTTACAAAAAAGTAGTAAATTCCACATACTTTTTGAGTTTCAGCTTGTTTTTTCCATTTGTACAAAAAAAATTTAATTCCAATTTTTTCTTTTTCAACATTTTTAAACTTTTATTTTGATATGGGGAATTGAATTCAGGGCCTTGCGCTTGCCAGGCAGGCACTGTGACCGTGAACTACATCCCTAGCCCCCCATTTTTTCTTATAACGTGTCTAGCACTCAGTTCTGGCTGAGTAGAAATATTATTGACATTTGCGCATAAGCCCATGTTTCAAGGATGTTTCCAGTGACTGGCTGGACGCTTTCACTTCTTAGGGTCCTTGAATGTGCTATGATAGGACAAAAGTGAGAAGGAAGGATGGAAGGAGGGAGGGAAGGAGGGAGGGAGGGAAGGAGGGAGGGAAGGAGAGAGGGAAGGAGGGAGGGGAGAAAGGAGGGATGGAGGAAGGAAGGAAAGAAGGAAGGAAGGAGAGGGAAGAAAGGAAGGAGGGAGGGAGGGAGGGAGGGAGGGAGGGAGGGAAGGAAGGAAGGAAGGAAGGAAGGAAGGAAGGAAGGAAGGAAGGAAGGAAGACCTGAAAGCAGCGGGCACAGAATTGACCTCGGAATAACGTGGATTCAGGGTTCGTGCTGCTTCCACTAGGGGGCAGCAGGACTCCAAGAATGAATCCTCAGTGTTCTGTAAAAGGAATCCACCGGCAGCTGGGAAGAGGAGGTGGGGGCGTGTTTAGGACAGGCGCCATCGCCAGGGGTGGACTTGACAGCGACGCACGCTTCCACCCCTGCCAGTTTAACCGTTCCCATTCCCTTCTAGGTTTTGCTCCTCCCTCAGGAATGGGATGTAGTACTCAGACCCTGGGCCAGTTTATGACAGACATCACTTATGGCCTCGAACTCAAAGACACTGTGGTAGCCAGTGCTAAAGAGTAATTTATTTTTTATTTATTTATTTATTTATTTATTTTTTGTGGGACCAGGGTTCGAACTCACGACCTTGCACTTGCCCAGCAGGCACTTGTGCCTCGGAGCTATCTCCCAAGCCCCAAGAGTAATTTAAAGATTCAGGAAAATCTAGTTTCCCACGTAGAGTTCATTAGAATCTTTTTATTTCTACCTCTTTCTTTTTGATCTCATTTGGATGAATCTTGATCTTAGGGACAAGTGAAAAATAGGTAATACCCACAAGGAAGCGGAATATAAAGATGTATTCTAACTTTGCTTTGGGTCCTCCTGGCTCTCTTCAGCACCTGGAAGAGGAGGGTTGCATGCCCTGGCTGGGACCCTCTGTGGCCTTTGGGGCTCAGCTTTGCCCAGCACTCAGCCTGTGTCCCCCAAAGGGCGCCCGCCTGAAGGCCTGCAAGGAGGCAGCGGTGTGGGCAGCTGTGTGCCGGCACCCGGCCGGGGCTGCTGCTCCCTCGCACCTTCTGTTACTGCTTCTTCCTGTCCAGTCTGCTGTGAGGTCCGCACTGGGATTCTCTGCACTGGGCTGGATCCCCAGAGACCCTAACTTGAGGAACTGCCAACAGCAGCACCCTGAGATGTGCCCTTTTACTCACCAGGCCCTTAGGTACGGTGGTGCCCAGCTGTAATCCCAGCTGTCTGGAAGACTGAAGTAAAAGGACAGGAAGTTTTAGTTCCCTGAAGCTGCTGAATAAGGGCCTGTCTCAAAACACAGAATTAAAAAGGGCTGGGGACATAGCTCAGTACAAAGACCCTGGGATCAACACCCGCTACTGCCACCGCTACTGCCAGAAAAAGGCCGAAGGCAATATTCACCAGAGTACTATGGCGTGGGTAGGGCACAAAACCAGCTGTTTCCAGAGGACAGAGGAGAGGACTGACCCAAGCTCCCAAGTTGTCACAGAAGGCTCCCAGGAGAAGATGAGTTTTAAAAAAGTGCCATAGGAAGTAGCATGAATGAGCTGGTACTGGGGAAAGGCAGACATGGCGGACAGGAGGACGTAAAAGTGCGGACAGAGCCACTCATGCTGTCTTAAGTGAAGCCGGTCTTCCACGGTTCAGTGCAGATAAGCCTGTGGTGGTCACTAGGATTCTTGGAAATCTCACTTCTTGCCCTCACCGCATTTCTACACCAGCACTGTGCTGTGGGCTTTGCAGTCCTCCCAAGGGACTCGTTGTCGAGCTGGTTGCAGCCTCTGTTCTGTCCCCACACTGCCTCTAGACTGCCTCCTAGCTTTCCCCCCCCCCCGGTGCAGGATGTGGCCTGCCCCAGCCACGGCCAGTTTCCAGGATGCCACTGCAAACCACCGGTGGGCAAAAGCCCTTCCGGTTCTGACACTGCATGACTGCCATCTGTCACTTTCCCACCAAGAAAGCACCAGTGGTTCCTGTTTATCTGTGAGGTGGACGTTCTCTGACGCAAGGGACTCGGAATGCAGGTTTGCATTTCTCAGGTTTCGCCCCTCTGCTAGAATCCATTTCCTGCAGCTGACTTACACAGGCCACTCTGTTATCCCCCCCAATCATGCTCTGTATCTGTCCCCATCCTGTGAAGTGCTTCAATAACACAGCTCCGAGCAGCTGCCGCTCTGCTGTGTAGGCCAGCCTGTAAACCTCCAGCAAGCCCTGCTGCCTGGGACGTGGGCCCTGAGACATTCCTGCCTGCAGTCCGGCTGACCTGCATGACCAGTGGTGTATGGTGACGGTGACAGTGTACCCTCAAAGCGTGTTGGCTTCATTTTGGGCTCTGGGGCCACTTACTTTGGGAGGAGCCAGTTACCATGGCGCAGGGACCTAGATGCAGCATCGTGGCAAGCTCCCCATGGAGGTCCTCGCCCATCACCCATCACTCACTTGCCAGCCACAAGAGTGGAGAATGAAGGAGCCGCAGGGAGAGATGCTCCCCCTGCTTGTGACACTGCCGCTATGCGACCGACAGCCGGGGAGCCAGAGCCCGCAGCAGGGTTGCTCCTAGACTCCTGGTCCACAGACCCCATGCTGGGCCACTCAGCTTTGGAGCGAGTTCTTACACAGAAGCAGATGACACCATCCCCAGCCTCTGCCAGCAGGTTTCAGCTATGGCCTGGCCAGGCGTGACTGGTCTCAAACTCACTTCAATCCTCTTGCCTTAGCCTCCCAAGTGCTGGGATTAAGGCATGTGCGCCACCATGCCCGGTATCAATCCCTATTTTTAAGGCAAGCATTCTGGCTTTGAAGGCACCTGGTTCTTTCTTGGGCTCCATAGGCCTGAAGGGGGGCCCTGGCTCCTCCGAATCTTCTGCTTCTCAAGTTGGCTGTGGGTTTTCTTCTCACCCTTGCGTCCTACGTGGCCACACCCCACATGGCTCATTCCGACCTCAATGAGAGCCGGAGAGCACAACGGAGAGCAGGCCAGAGGCCCAGTGGGGGCCCACAGCATGGAGCTGGGGTGTCCAGGTGGTCTGTGCTTGGATTTCACTCTGTCCCTGCCTCTCTGACCTTGGGTGGTTGCAGCAGACTGAAAGTTGGGGCCCCTATCCTGCCTGTGCCTCCATGCTAGGAAAACACCGGGATACAGCCACCCTACCCCTTTTGTCACCAGGACCGCCCAGGCGCCGCCTCGTGTTCATTGTAGCCTGAGTCCAGGGCCATCTTCACCTCTGCCTCAGCACGGAGCCATAGTTCTCTGCTGAAGACCCCGCTGCTGAGGGGCTCTTCGTGAAAAGGAACAGTGACATGTTGCTGTCCTGCCTAAAACCTCCTGCTATGGCAAGGCCAATCCACAGGGCCACAGCCAGAGTGGTGGCCACCTCCGGGCCAAGGGGGTGTGGGCTGCACGGGAGGGGTGTGAGGGGGCCTTGGTGGTGCTGCTCTGCTTCATGACTTTGGTGTGGATCCCGCGGTGTGGTATGTCTCAGGCTTCTTCTGGGCTGCATCCATCTTTCTGTATGTGAATTATATTGCAGTACATTGCTGGTCAATAAGAAGCAAGGGTATCAGCAAGCAAATGCCCCTGTGGCCTGCTTGCTCTTGGGGTGCTATAGATTGAGTGTGTCCCCCGAAAGTTCATGTTGGAAACTTAATCCTCAAGCAATGTTGCTGAGGGGTGGGACCACAGGAGGCGAAGAGGTCACGTGGACTTAGCTCATGGGAATGGACTGATGTCGCCACCACAGCGTGGGCGAATTGCCAAAACACCGTGTGCTTTAAGAATGAGTTGGAGAGCCGGGCATGGTGGCGCAAGCCTGTAATCCCAGCACTCGGGAGGCTGAGGCAGGAGGACCGGTGCGAGTTTGAGACCAGCCTGGGCTACCAAGGTGAGCTCAAGGCCAGCCTGAACTGCATAACGAGACCCTGTCTCAAAAAGACAATAAAAAAAAAAAAAAGAATGAGTTGGAGTCTCTCTCTCCCTGTCTTTCCCTCACTCCTCTCCTCCTCTCTTTCTCTGTGCTCTCCCTCTGCCCCCCCTCCACCCTCCCACCCCTTTCATCCTCTGTCTCTGTCTGTCTCTCTGTCTCTGTCTCTCTCTCCCACTGTCTCTCCCTTGCTTTTCACAACCCGGAGTACTGGAGAGCACGAAGACGTTCCCTAGACGCCAGCCCATGGAGCTTGGATTTCAGCCCATGGAGCTTGGATTTCCTAGTCTGTATCATTGTAAGGAACAAATCTCTGTTCTCTCTAAATAGATGCCCAGGCTTCAATGTTCTGTATGTCAGCACAAAATGGACTAAGACAAGGGTGAATCTCATTTATTCTGGCACCCAGGGGTGCCTGAAGCCAACGTGCAGGGTCTACCTCGCCAGCACTGTGACTCGTTCCTGTGTCCCACACACCTTGTAGCCCCGGCTCTCCTCAGCTGCCATCTTCTTCCTCTTTTCTCACCTCCCTGATGTCCCAGGGAAACCCTGCCTCTACCTCTGTGGAGTCCCTGACAAAGGCCCAGGATGAAGCCTTCTGTGGCCTCTAGCAGCACCAGTGGATCTTTCCCCTGGGTTTCCAGCGGGTCTCCCAGCTGGCTTCAGGAGAGTTTTCTGTGATGACGGAAGCATGCAACCTTTGCACCCTCCAGTACGGTGGCCACCAGTCACACGTGGCCATTGACTGCCACAAATCTGGCTAGCGTGACTACAGATTTTTAACCTCATTGAATCTTTCAGTAATGTTTGAGATGGACAGAGGCAGCTTAAGAAAATGGAAGAGAGGAACGAGTGCAGACCTAGAGCTCCCCAGGCTCCCAGGCCCTGGGGTGAACCTGGGGTGAAAGTGCTGACCCACTGCCACTCCAGGAAGGCGTTCTAGAAACTACAGGCAGGTACTTGCCTGGAAAAGGATTTGACAGAGATCAGTGCTGTTGTAAAACACTCTGTTGTTGCTTCTTAAGGCTGTTTGCACATCAGAATCATCCTAGGAAGATATGAAATGTATAAATTCTGAAGCACCCAAGAACTGCAGACTCCAGGAATGGGCCTCAGATGTCCCTATGTTTGTACAAACTCCTATGTTAGTTTCCTGCACTGTACTCAGGGGCCATTTAGGGATCACATTCTAAAACATAGAAATTCTTTCCACCAGGGAAGCATGGTGTGCATTGTAAATTCAGGAACTCAAATGAATGAAATCCTGCTTTCGCTATAACACAGGGCAGATGTTGATGGATTCTGGCAAGTGCCATTCATCACACAGTGACCCTGATGGAGTCCTGAGCATCGTTGGATGCTTTCTTGTCCACTACATGTGATCAAAATAGACAGTGAATGCTTATATTTTAAAATTTTATTGCACAGCAAAACACATCATGGTGCACACCCTCTGCATCCTCCCTCTCCATTCAGGCATGCTTCTCCCTTGTTCTTGTTGCTTTCTGAAGCAGTTCTGGAAGTCCTCTTTCACCAGTGTCTTTGTGAGAGGGGATTTAAAACAATATAGTGACTACTTCTGCCAAGAGCCATTCGGTAGAAAGGCAGGCTCATGAAAACATGGCCCCATGTCCTCGTCTGGCTTCTCCAGTGGACATGTGCTGTGACAGCAAGGAGAAGCTCCCTAGTGACACTGAGGATTCGGAGGCAGATTTATTTACACACATGGGTGCTGATTGGGATCATATTCCCAAAATATGAGGCCCCACTCTGTGGTGGCCTGGGGCTTGCCTGGGATAAGCAAGTAGGAAGCACAGAGGCAGAACGGCTTGCCCATTGGGGGTTGGTTTATACAGTGGGCAACACGGTGACCAGCTGGCTTCCAGAGAAGAAAGTAACTGAAGCAGAACAGGTAGCGTTGCTACCTGAGCAACAAAGAAACTGAAGTACACTAGTGGGGGGCGGAGCGCACGGGCATTTTCTGTTACAGTGCAACTTGTGGCTCTTCCCCAAAGTCAAGCCCACAGAAAGGACTGTTTTGAGTCCGATTAGGCTATGTGGACAGCCAGGAGACCATGACTCAAGTTGGGGGAAGGGGCTCGCTGGTCAGAGAAGGCAGAGTCTTGGTGTTGGAGGGACGTGTTCAAGGCAGGGCACTGAATGAGAGCCTGGGTGTGGGGCGAATGGGGGCTGGGCTCTCAAACAGCGCCCAAGGTTTCCTGAGAACTAATGGTGTGCCAGGGCTTGGGAGAGACATCGAGTCCGCTACCAAGGCGCCAAAGGGGCCAAGGTTCTTGAGGGGATGACAGTCCCGATTAGTGAAAAGCTACAAGGGACTGAAGTCACAAGTGCTTGCGGGGGAGTTACAGGGTGCTGAGTGAACACGTGTGCTGAAGGTCCTGCGGGATTTGGAAGTTTTGAGATCCAGGTTATGAGCTGGCGGACCAACAAAAAAGCCAGTGAGCCAGGCCTGAACTGTGGGAACTCCGTGTCATGTCTGGGTTCCTTTCCTGAAGATTGCCTACCAGTTAATCTCTCCCTGTCATTTCTGTTATCTTCTGTATGTGATTAACATCTTGTTTGCTTATCTAGTTGACTTTAAAGTAAAATGATTTTTAGCAAAAAGTGTTTTCTTGAGAACATGGTGCTTAGTGCAGTTCTGTCCTCTCATGTGCAGAGCCCAGGACAATGAATTTTCTCCTGTTTAGATCTGAAGTTTTGTGCGAGGATTGCTGACAGCAAGAGCTAGGGGGCTTGGGAACTACTGGTCTGACCTGTCAGCACCTCTCCCAGAAGCACTGACTCATAAATGTACAGTATTCGCAGAATTTTATTTATTCACAAAGCTCTCCTATGGCAGCAGTTCAGACCTGTGCATATCTATTTTGGTTAAGTTAAAAAAAAAAAAAAAGATGAAAAGAAAGGACTGAGAGCCTGAGCAATCTGTTCAGAAAGCAGAGAGGGGAAGTGGGTTGTATGGGCTTCTGAGAGCAGTGGAGGAAGAAAGAGACAAACAGTGACTCGAAAGTTCCTAGCTTGAAATTAGGGTCAGTGACATTTCAGTCAGTGACATTCGGTGGACTTGGAGGGTGTGTGGGGCGTATGGTGGATCATCTTCACGCTGTGCCTTTGATTCTACCAGGTGAGTGTTGCTGCCAGAGTGTGGCCGTGTGACTTTTAGGGTGTCCAGATGTCACCAAACTACAAGGTAGATTTGGACTAACAGTGCCCCATTCCACGGACGCACACATTCACCACATCTCTGGCCATTTCTTAGTGTCCATTCCCAGAAAAGGAAAAACCTCTCAGGATCCATAGGTGTCATGAAGTGTCTGGAAGATCTCCAGGGTCCTCACTAGGAAGGCTGCCCCAACCTATCCTGTCCCCACAGGAATAAGAGAGAGACTGTCTCGGGGTGGCTGACAGACCATGGAAGGATGGAGGGGTGACAGCCTCACAGTGGCTGCAGAGATGATGGGCTAAACATTTCAGTGGGTGAGCTCTGCTCATGGAGTTTTCTAAAGTCCTGAGCATTAAACTGTATGAGATTTTGGTAAAAGAGTAGATAAACAGCGAATGTTGGAATCGTGTCACTAGGTGGTACTGCAGTGGAGAGATCATTATGGTGGCAGCCAGGAGGCCTGGGCTTTGGAATTCAATAAATGTCTTCTGACAGTGGCCTTGTGTGCAAGATGGCGCCCAGCCTCCGAGCTGTGACACTGGGTGTCTCTGAGTGGATCACTTTGTGAGGCGGCCCTCTGAGAGATGCATCAAGTGTTTTGTGGTGAGAAATGACACAAAGCGAGACTGTCCCTGTGTCCTCGTTGCTCATTCACCATTTCCTGGTGGTAGTTGCCATTGCCCCCTGAAATGGTGATTCAGATCTTCTCCCAAGTGCGGATGTGCCCTGGTGCGCTTCTCACAGCTGCAGCCTGAGGCTGCTGGTAGATGCCCCGGCTGTGTAACTGTCACTCATCGATGATCACTTTGAGTCCTGCTGGTGCACAGCGATGTGCTACACGCGAAGGGCACAGTGGCTCTCCTCAGCCAGGGCTCTCCTCAGCCAAGGCTGCGCGGAAGGGTGGATGCCTGACTCGCCTTCTCTCTGAATGAGTTCTTCCAGGAAGTCCTGACATGGGAATCTGAACCTCACACCCGCTGCTTCTCCAGAATTTTTCGTTGACTGCTGAGAGCCAGAGGCAGTGGGCAGCTGTGCTGGGGTGGCCCCCTGGCTGGCATGACGTGGTAGGTTCTTCGATTGTGTAGAGTATATAGAGAGCGTGAATTAGGAAGTGTTTGTAGTAAAATGATGTAAAACTAGGCTACCATGCTGCTTGATTCCGGCCATCCTGTGTGCAAAAAGCCCACGCACTGAGCCTGGTGCATGTTAGGACAGCAGTATGTACCCTAAATGCTCTGGAAGTGAGCAACAGCTGTGGAGCTATGACATACATAGCTCTCATAAAAGATCTCATATTGTGCTTCAGGGATCAATTCCTCCTGAGTGGAAAGGAAGAGGTTTAATGTCTCTGAACTGTGGAGGACCGCCTGAGCAGCGCTCCTTGGAAGAAAAGCGACTGTCTCCATTTTGACTAAGCCTGACATCTATTTCCTCGTATTGAAATGTACAGAGCTGACTAGGACTTCTCATTATCCTTTCAATTGGCCTTAAGCGGTGTGTATTGGTCTAGCCAAGGTGCTGGTGGTAATTTCTGAAGATGGAATGTGTGTTTCCCTGATAATCCACACCTGCTGCTCCTCAACATGAGCCAGGTTGAGATAGGATGAAGAGCCAGTGCTCCACGCTATTAGCTGGGATCAAGCCTTGAAATAGTGGTTATGACTTCCTGGGCCTTGAAAGATTACACATCAGAACTGAAGCACTAGACCCCCAAAATATTAGATACTATCTCAGTAGCATAATACAAATTACTTCCTCTGCATATCTTCTCTGAGTATGGCAGAGGTGAATGCAGGCCTCCTACCTAGCCCAGCTCACAGTGCTCACCTTCTTCCCACAATTCCCTTTCTCAAGCCACTCCCCCTTCTCCAATGAATAAAACCCAAGTGCAGCCCTGGGTCACTCTTTTGGTTCCAGAAAGCCATTTTCATCATTGGACCTAGGGCCTCTTGGCTCCCCATTATATATATTTGTCTTAGTGTCTTTGTTATTGCCGTGGGTTGCACTGGGAGTGGTAGATTGGAATTAACTTGGTAGAATTCCAATAATGGGCTTTTAGGATTGTTAAGTTTAGACTTCTTGGGCCGAGACAAGAACCAGGAAGGGACTCTGACACTGAACCAATATTTTAATTGTAATAAGAAATAACATTCACTGAGTATTTTCCATGTATTAGACACAAGTGATTTTATGTGATCTCACAGCTGGATGATGTGGGTACCTTTGAGATACTCGAGGGCCTCTCTGTGACCTTAGGCCCATCACATAGGAACATCCATAGGCCCATGGAACATCTGGTGACCCTGAGAAATGTGATGGACGCATTTCCACTTACCAGTCCAGCAGTGCTCATTTAGTAGAGGAAACACGTAGGGCATGGGACCCTGATCATGGAAATGTTAGATGATGCTTTCTGCCAATGCGAAGCCACATTTGCTTCAGTGTGGCTTTGTCCCTGGATGGGTGGTGGATGAGACCCGTTTTCTGTTTGCTTCCAGATTTGACATTTTAGAGGCACACTGATGCATTGGTGAGATGCCCCTGATTTGAAGTTTCTGACTAGCCCTGCTTCCTTTAGGTCTCACCACGATAGACATGCCTAGATAGCAAGCTCATGGGAAGCTGTGACGCTCTGAAGCCTTTTATTTTATTTTTTGAAGTCTTAAAAACATCCAAAAATTCATGTGATGTACATGTAAGCACCATGAGAGCAGCCCAGGGCTTCCCAAGTGCCAGGCACACAGGCTTGGCCAAAGCTGAGCCCAGAGCCCAGTGGGCCGGTCCAGTTTACCTACTCCAAGATGGAGAGGTCCAGGTTACCTCCTCGGTAACCAACACAATCAGGATGCAAGTGGAGTTGCTGCTCCTTGTGTGTGCACAGGCACACCTGCTGCTATCAGGAGGGGAATGGGGAAAAGGAGAGGCCGTGCCTTGCAGGGCAAGCACACGAGCGAGTGGATGCCTAAATGTCTCAGGACCATAGCATTTAATTCAGGGGGAGACCTGGGCTTTTCGGTGGAGGTCCTGGAAGCTACCTCTGTGTCCTCTTGCCTGGACAGAAAGTGTCACAGCCAGATGCAAGGGGAGCCTAGGGCACTCCTCATGCTCTTCCCCCTCCCCCATGGAGTACTAGAGTACTAAGCTGTGCTCAGCCATAGCTTTATGTAGTCAGTTTTCCATTACAAAACCCTATGGAAATCATCCAGGAATAGCCTCTAATTCCTCACCTATATCCACACATTTGCTTCTTGGGTTGCCAGGTAAAGTCCCTGCATTTGGATTTTCAATGTGTTTGTGCCCATACTGACTTTACAATTTAAAGTTTACATGTAAACTTTACAGTTTAAATACCCAGGCACATAACTTACATGTACATCTTTTTGGTTTTCTTTTTGTAAATTATGGGGATGGGGCTGGTGCAGCATGTGATGCTGGGAATCAAACCACAGTCCCTGTGGTTGCCTAGGCTTTCCTGAGCAGGAGCTTTAGACCACTGAACTGTCTCACCAGCCCACATTTTTTTCAGTTTTTGAGTCACCTAAAGCAGTCTTGATGAACAGATGTGACATGTCAAGTGCTCAGGGAAGTCCTACAAACCCTGGTGACTCTGGTTCTTGGAAACAGGGTCAAGAAGGAGGTTGCTGAAGCATGATGCTGTCCTGAGAGGCTAAAGTGGTCAGGACTGAGAGGGGTATGAACATAGGGTTCTCAGTCCTGATGGACACAAAAGCTAGATGTGAAGTCCGTAGTAGCCTCATGACCAACTTATAGGCTGAGAGTTTGCCACACTGTTTCAAATCCTTGAAACCAAGAAGGTTTAGAAATGAATGACCTGCCATACCCATGTCTCAAAATGAGAAGACGGCTTTTGAGTTTCAGCCAGTGAAAGCCTAAATGAACTGGAGACATGAAACCTTTTAAATTTTCTTGTTCAGGTTGACGTCGAGCCTCTTAGTTAAGCTTTCACTATTCTAGACAACCCACCTAAATCTTCAGGAGGCCTGAGGGTCTTGTTAATAATGTTCGGATTTGGCTACTTCTTCTGCAAGAGCCTTGAGCTCGGCCTGTTCTTTGCTGCTTCGAGATGATGAGTTGAGCTTGGTGCCCAGCACTGGAAGGTAGACCACAAAGGGCTCTCAGGGGCCTGGATGTTCTTCTAAACCTCAGGGCAAAAAATGGGGATTTTTTTCTTTCTTGTGGTCGGATATGGTTGATTCTGTCTTTGAAAAAGTTCTTGGATCTGTATTTTGTTTTCCAGTCCCAGCAAGACTGCCTTGAGTTAAGTTATAGTTGTCACTGCCTGGGTAGCAGGAAGAGCTGTCCTCTATCCCCAGTGCTTGTCTTTCTTCATTACCCATGGCTTCTCTATCTCCACACATGTGGTAGGTGCTTCTTGAAGATGAGCCTTTCTGACTTCTCTGCTTTGCTCCTGTTGCTCTTCTACCTACCTGGATGTCTTTCTTTTCTGTTGTTTTGAGACAGGGTCTCACTGTTCAGCTGAGGCTGGCCTTGAACTTACTATGCATCCCAGGCTTTCATTGAATTCACAGCAATCCTCCCACCTCAGCCTCATGAGTGCTGGGATTGCAGGCATGGGCCACCATGCCTGGCTCCTAAATGTCTTTATGTTTCCATTGTTGCTTACAGAAGTCATTCCATCCTTCAAGGCCCAGTTCAGCCTCTTCAGCTCTGCCCGGGCTGCCCCACCCAACCCACCTTCCTTTTCCATTGCATAGTTCCTCTCATTGCTGTGATGGCTCGTCATTACGTGACTTATTTTATGTTATGTTGTATTCTTTCTACTAAACTCAAAAACTTTTTAAAAATTACTTTTGTTATTTACCATCTATCATTTTTATCCCTGCCTCTGGAGTTGTGGCAATATGGTTGGAAAATTGGACTTTGCATCTGTTTAAGGTGTAGGCGAATGATCGGCTATATGAACTAATGGTGAAATGGTTATCACAGTCGAGCAAATTAGCAATTCCATCGCCTCAAATTGTTAGTGTTTTTAAATTGTTGGTATTGGTGGGACCACTGAAGGTCTACTTTCCTAGAAGATTCCCAGCATACATTATAGTCTTATTAAATAGAGTCAACATGATGTCTGATGGATTTTCATAGCCTATCCACCTTACAGCTCATAGTCCATGCCCTACAACTCAGACCTTCCATTCCTTTATGCCAGTCACCCTGGCCATCTCTGCTTTATTGTTTCTGTGGTTTGAATTTGGGGTTTTGAACTCAGTGAGATCACTTATCATTTGGCTTATTTCCCTTAGGTTAATGTCCTTTTGGTTCACCTGTCTGGTCACAAATGGCTTCATTTTCTTCTTTTTAAAGTCTGAGTAATATTTTACTGTATACAAATATCTCTAACTTTTTAAAGTGGGAATCTGCATGAGTAAATGCTTTTATCTCTAATGCAGTGGAGAATAGTCATTTCTATACCTTTAATGAAGGAAATAATGTTAAGCAAGACACTGGCCATACAGTCAGTATGTAAATATCACCAAATAGAGCTTGTTTTCAAGTCAATTTCCTGGAAGCCAAACCACAGGCCAGTTGCCATGCAACTCTGATGTGTGGCTGCTAGAATCATCCCAGAGACCACTGGCTAAAATGGGTTATCTTGAAAATAGCTGAATGGGAAAAATAATCAGACTCAAGTTTAGTCTAATATAAAAATTTTTAAAGCAAAACATCTTGTTCCTTGAGTCCTTCAAAGGCATGACAAGACACAGGAGAGCCAGCAGCATGATTTCATAACTTCTAAATGTCACTGATCACAGTAGATCATAATTATGAATACAAGTAATGTTGGCATTGTTTTTCATAATATTAGTGTTTGACCAGGAGAGTATTGAAACCATTAGTGATTAGATCTTTGTGTTAAAATTTGGCTATAATATGCCAGATGTAACTCTCTCTTTTACCAAATTATGAGAAACCAGAGTTTACATTTCTAGTACACAAATTGGGGATCAGACTTACCTGCTGTTTGGGGCATGAATATAGTGGTATCTTGGTTCATGAATTTCCTTTCCATGATTCTGGTCCCAAACTGAATCAGACAAGAACTGAATTTCTCTATAAGATCAATGTGAAACTGAACCATTGAATTTGATTCAGTTTACATCAGCTCCTCTTTGTAAAGAAAGAAGCATATCATAGAAAGCAGTCAAATTACCAGGATTCAAGTGCTGGTTTCACAGAAGAGACCTAGAAGAATAAAACTATTCTGGGCAACCTGGGTGAAGCACAGGACAGCACAATCTCTGACTTGAAATAATACCACAAAACTATTTTGATAAAACTAGCATGGTCCTGACAGAAAAAGCAGACCTGAGGATCAGTGGAACAGATTACAAGATATAGAAACAACTCCAAAGACACTCAGCCACCTTGCCTTTGACAAAGAGGTCAAACATGTTCACTGAAAGGAAGCCTCTTTAATAAATGGTGCTGGAAAAACTGGCTCTCCTCATGTTGAAAACTAAAATTAGGCTCATGTCTATTACAAGGAACTAAACTAAAGTAAAAATGAATCAAAGATTTCAATATTAAAACAGAAACACTAAATCTGCTGGAAGGGAGAATAGGTTGAGCTTTTGAAGACATAGACGTAGGCCAAGACTTCATGAACAAAACTCCCAATTGCAAGGGAAATATTATAAAGAACTAACAACTAGAATCTCATCTTATTAAAAAGCATTTGCACATTAAGATAAATCACTAACAGAGTGGAAAGACAACCACAGGGTAGGAAAACAATTTAGCCAGTTGTTCCTCAGACAAAGGACTAATGTCAAGAGGATACAAAGAATTTAAAACAATAACAAACTGCCCCATTTTAAAGACCCAATCAAAAAATGGGCATCTGAGATGAACTCATACTTCTCAGATGAAGAAATAGAAATAGTAAACAAATATATGGAAATAATGTTCAACATCATTTTTTTTTTTTTTTTTTTTGTCTTTTTGAGACAGGGTCTCACTATGCAGTTCAGGCTGGCCTTCAGCTCACTTTTGTAATCCAGGCTGGTCTTGAACTCACAGCAATCCTCCTGCCTCAGCCTCCCAAGTGCTGGGATTACAGGTGTGCACCATTGTGCCTGGCTCAACATCAAATTTGAGAGATGCACATTAACACAATACTGAGATTCCATCTCAACTCATAAGGACTGACTGTTACTAAGGAATCAACCAATAGGAAATACTAGAGAGACTTGGGTAGTGCAGACAGGTGAAACTTCTGTAGAAATCAGTGTGAAGAGTCCTCAAAAACCTTGGACTAGAGGTCCCATTTGACCCAGCTAGTCCTCATCTTGGAATCTTCCCAAAAGAATAAAAAGCACTATATCACAGCAGTACATGCACATCTATATTTATAGCAGTTCAGTTCCTGACAGCTAAATCTTGGAAACAGCCCAAATGCCCATCCACTGATAAACTGATAAATGTGTTTTTTTCTAATATAATGGAGTACTACTATGTCACGAAAAGGATAAGCTTGAGACATTTTTAGGTAAAAGAGACCATACTCTTGGACTATACTCTTAAATGAAATAAATCTAATACACATTTAAGTATTGCATTGTCTCTCTGGTGTCAGAGACTGAAAGTATAACTGAGGACCAACACGTATAGTAGAAAGAAATTGATCTTAGTATAAGAAGAAATTGTTCAAGAGAAAAGAGGAACTGGGGGGCAGGGAAGGGGAAAAGAAGAAAGGGAAAAGACAAAATGAGAAAAGAAGGATAAAAATGGAAACAAAGCTTTATATACAAGGGGAATATAGGGGTTGAAGGGAGGAGAGGAAAATAGGGAAAAAAGAGGAATCAAGATATAGCATGTAGAGATATATAAATTCCCTACAGTGAAAGTCATCATAGGGGCTGGGGAGATAGCTCCATGGCACAAGTGTCTGCCTGGCAAGTGCAAAGTCATGAGTTCAAACCCCAGTCCCACAAAAAAAAAAAAAAAAAAAAAGTCATCATTGTGCATATTTACATTGTACCAATAAGCTTAACAAAAGATATAAACAAATAAATCCTAGTTTCACCAGGTGTCCACTGTGGGCATGACAACACCCCCCTTGCACCTGATGCTGGTTATTTGTTACAGCTTTCTTTGCATTTCACTGTGTTCAATAGTAATCCTCAAAATTCATGTCTCCTGGGCCATGGAGATAGCTCAGTGGTCTAAGCACCTGCGTAGGCAAGCGCAGTGACCGGGGTTTGATCTCTAGTACCACATGCTTTGCCGGCCTTGCCCTGGGTGTGCTGAGCTGGCCAGCAAGATCTGGCATGGTGGCACACACCTGTCATCCCAGTGTTGGGAAGGCTAAAACAGGATGATTACTACAATTCTGAGCTGATTAGTGAGACCCTGTACCACATACATTAAAAAAAAAAAAAAAGATATGTCTATTCACTAAAATTTCACCTTAAAAAAAAAAAAAAAGAAAAAAGAAAAATGTTATGTCTACCTAAAATCTCAGAATGTGACCTTATTTGGAAGTAGTCTGTGCCAATATTCAGATGAGATTCCAGCAATTTAAGGTAGGCTCTAAATCCATAGACTGGTGGCCTTGAGAAAAAATTATGTAAGACACAAAGATGCAGAGGAGCCTTCAGGGAAGATGCCAGGTGGTGGCCAGTGCAGGGAGTAGAGGATTGTGCAGCTCGAAGCTGAGGCATTCCCAAGGCTTCCAGCAGCTACCAGCCACCCCTGACAGGAGAGAGGTCGTGGACACTTGTCCCCCAGAGCCTCCCAAGGGAGTCAGCTTGACAGACACCTTCCGGCCACAGGCCTGTGGGAGAGCCCATGTCAGTTGCCTTCAATTGCCTACTTTGTGGGATGTTGCCATAGCAGCCTTACAGGGATGCAGCACTCATGACATGAGCTTGATTCTGTGAGGGGAAGACAGGACAGGACAGAGCTCAGTGCAGCAGCAAGGTCCCGAGGTAACAGCGATCTCCCACATCCTAGAGCATGTGGTCACCCCAGACACCCCAGAATGCCTCTGGTCCTTGTCACTAACCTGCACATTGAAGAGAAACTCAGGAGGAGCCTCTTCCCCTCCACATGTCTGGCCTATGGTCTTTCTAAGCTCAGCTGCTTCAGGGCAAGCTGCATCTGAAGGGCCTTGGGGTCCCTTTCTTTACCTGCTGATTTCCAGGAAGGCACGCCAGGACATACAAAACGACTGCAACAGCAGAGGGAGTCAGTGCCCTGTGATCTCAGAGCCCTGGATACTCTTGCTTGGGAGGTTGCCTGTCTTGATCCAGGCTTCAGCCTTTCCCACCTCAAGGAGGCAGAGCCATAGCCCTGTGCCAGGCTATATCATCCTCATTATCAAGACCTTGGCCTTGCAGGATTTGACACTTTTAGCAACAAGGCAACATCCTGTTAGCCCAGATTTCTCATGTACCCCTCGCTTCTTTCTGGATGCTTCTACAGACAGCTCCCTCTGGAGGCCCTGGCCCAAAGATGGAAAAACCAAAACTGGTGCCTTCCTCCATGGGTCCTCTTTGTCCTTGGCCTTTGACAGGATTTAACCCAATATTTTCTTTCTTTCTTTCTTTTTT
>PVJA010033038.1:0-11568 GCA_004027025.1 Myocastor coypus
AAAAAAAAAAAAAAAAAAAAAAAAAAAAAAAAAAAAAAAAAAAAAAAACCAAAAAACAAACAAACAAAAAAACTCAACATTAGAGCTGGGGAGATAGCTTGGTGGTCTACATGCCCATCTGGCAAGCACAAGGACCCAAGTTTGACCACTGGTACTTCATACCACATGGTGGTGCATGCTTGTAATTCCAGTGCTAGGGAGGCTGAGACAAGAGGATCACTATGAGTCCAGCATAGTGAGACCCTATACCAAATGAATAAAAAAAAGATTTAAAAAAATCAACATGGGCCGGGCGTGGTGGCTCACGCTTGTAATCCCAGCACTCGGGAGGCTGAGGCAGGAGGATTGGTGCGAGTTCGAGACCAGCCTGGGCTACAAAAGTGAGCTCAAGGCGAGCCTCAACTGCATAGCAAGACCCTGTCTCAAAAAGACAAAAAAAAAAAAAAAAAAAAAAATCAACATGGTTGGGGCCAGCCAGGGAGATAGCTCTGTGGCACAAGTGCCTGTCTGGCAAATGCAAGGTGGTGAGTTCAAACCCTGGTCCCGCAAAAAAAAAAAAAAAAATCAACATGGCAACTTAGTGATATGGTGGCTTGGTGTAAGTGCTTGACCAATATTTACAAGGTTTGTATTTTGACTGCCAGCTTCCTGGATAGAAAAGGGTATCAATGTAAAGAGGGAAACAGTACTGTCACCTACTTGAACAGTTTCTACCTTCCTCAGTCATGAGGAACCTATATACTTCCACCTCATTCCCATTTCCCTCTACCCAAGATAGAACACACCATACCTGAGTTGAGTCATCTTCTCCATGCCCTCAGTACTGATGCGATCCCTGGAAAGCAGGTTGCTGAGCTGTAGTTCCTGGTTGTCAGCCACCCGGAGAAGCCTATGTAACTCCTGTTGCTGCATGTTCTTCACATGCTGCTCTATCTCCTCAGGACTCATAGTGCTGGCAGGAAGAGGGCTACATACATATTGTCCTGGTGGAGTTGGGTAGCCTGGGTAATAAGGCCCTGGGTACACACCATTTGTAGGGCCCACTGGGTACTGTAGGGGGCTGTAGCCTGTATAGGCATACTGGGAGGCAGGGCCAGGTGTTCGAGGGTAATAATAGGGATTGTCAGAATTTTGAAACTTATAATAAGATGCTTGGGCCTGACGTGAGTCACCCCAAGATGTAGGGCTGACTTCATCATCAGTGTCTAAGAAATGTAGCTGGGGTGTCTGGCTCTTTAGAGCAGGTTTCTGATCAGGATTATTTGGGTCCCACAGTCGGCGGGTGGTACCTCCACGGCCCCAATTCCGAGATCCCTTACTACCAGACCCAATTAAAAGGCGAGGACCCAAAGGTGTAGACTCTGGAGAGCCTGATGAATTGACAGACAGAGCAGTACGGGTAGGTAGAATCAGAATCCCACGACCCCGACCCCGGAGTTGTTTCAGGTTTTTGGAGTCCTGTTTCTCAGAGCCTCTGCCCTCACCACTTAGGCCTTTGTTTATCCCATCCACATCTTCCCTGGCTGACCTCACCACAGGGGAATCTTTGTTCATGGTTTCTGCATCAAAAGTGACATGAAGAATAGCTCGATTTTCTTTACCATTGCTTTTCTGTTCACCATCCCCATGGCCAGACCAGTTTCTTTCTGAATGTTTCCTCCTTTCTAAGCTCCTCCTGGGCCCCAATTCATCAGGCTCATCAATTCTATCATCATCTAGGGAATCAGTTGAAGACAGAGATACTTGCTTCTTCAGTCGTGGCCTCTCTTTGGTCCGCTCCTGCCTGCGGCGGCGACATCCATTATCAGTCAGGCCAACTCCCTCAGCACTATTGTTACTACCAGCTGAGCTGGTACTACAAGTTCGGTATCGATTCCTTCGTTTGTCTGAGCGTGAGTAGCGCTTTGCAGAACCCAGCTTCCCCTGGACCATGTCATCATGCACTTTTTTTGTGCCCTCCCCCTTTTCAATCTTTTTTCCTTTTTCTCCCTTTGAAGACCTCATTTTGTCACTACTTTGGCTCTTTTCTGTCTCAGTTTTGTCTGGTTTATTCACAACTTCCTCTTTCACAAATTTTCCCCTACACTCATCTTCTGCTACTCTTAGCTGTTCCACCTGGTTAAGAATCTCATCCTGGTCCACTCGGCTGGCTGATTCCTTGTTAACAGTCTGCAAACGCCGTCCTGGCTGGTAGATCTGAAGGTCTGGTTTCTTTGTCCTTTTGATGATTCGTGGACTTTTATCCTCTTGTCCAGCTGTCTTAGGAAATGTCTCCGGTCCTTGATTATTTTCTGGGTCTACAGGACCATTTTGTTGTTGGTTGTCCAGTTTCTTGCAGGCATCTTTAGTGAGCTGTGTACCATTTCCAAAGGCAGAGGAATCTCGACAAAGATTAACATTAACAAGTTCATCCTTAAATTCCTCACTCGCAGAGGGTTCCTTGATCTTAGGTCTATTCCTTAGTCGAGAAAGACCAGGCTTGTAAATTTCCAGATCTGGCCGCCTGTTATCTTTTCGCTGCCTGGGTTCCTTTAATTCCTTCAGGTTTTCTGTTATATTAGGGAGAAAATTGAGGAGGAAAAAATGAATAAAGAAGGAAGTAGGTAGCCGGGCGTGGTGGCGCACGCCTGTAATCCCAGCACTCAGGAGGCTGAGGCAGGAGGATCGGTGAGAGTTCGAGACCAGCCTGGGCTACAAAACTAAGCTCAAGGCCAGCCTGAACTGTACAGCGAGACCCTGTCTCAAAAAGGCAAAAAAAAAAAAAAAAAAAAAAAAGAAGGAAGTAGGAGGAAAACTGTCATTCTGGTTAGGTAACAGAAAGTCATACAGTACATATCGAAATGCTAATAGTGGTAGGCAAGGAATATTTCTGCAAAAGTAGAAATTTGGGGATTATAGTATTTGTTCAACAACTGGCAAGGCAGGAACTTAACTGTGTAGAGTTACCTACACTTAGGCTAGGAAAATGAGAGCAAAAAAATACCCTGTATTTTCTCAGGTTACCTAA
Source organism: Myocastor coypus (assembly GCA_004027025.1). Lineage (NCBI taxonomy): Eukaryota > Metazoa > Chordata > Mammalia > Rodentia > Myocastoridae > Myocastor > Myocastor coypus. Next base: position 3,008 of record PVJA010033038.1, read on the forward strand.
GTTGTACTTATGTTCAGATTCCCAAGACTCTAAACTACCTCAAGGTACAAAGGCACACAGCCTGTGTGGGCTCCAAGCCCCAGCTTACCCGCTTGCCCCACATCGGCCACACATTTGCACTAAGGTTTTATCAGACCTCACCAAGATGCCTTCCCAAATGGAACATACCATAGAAACAACGATGTTTACATTTCACAAATTTGCTGGGGACAAATGCTACTTAACAAAGGAAGACCTGAGAGTGCTCATGGAAAAGGAATTCCCTGGACTTTTGGAAAATCAAAAAGACCCTCTGGCTGTGGGCAAAATCATGAAGGATCTGAACCAGTGTCGTGATGGCAAAGTGGGCTTCCAGAGCTTCTTTTCACTAATTGCAGGCCTCACCATTGCATGCAATGATTATTTTGTAGTACACATGAAGCAGAAGGGAAAGAAGTAGGCAGACATGAACGTTTACTCTTGCCCTGATCAGAGTTCTCCCAAAGGGCCACTAAGGCATCTGCCCCTTGGTTTCCCCTTGTATAAAGATGTCAGGAGCAGATCAGTACCCTTAGAAAATGTACAAGCAACATCCAGCTCTCATTGGACAGAGAATGGAAAGTTCATGAAATGCTACATAAGCTTTTGAATTTTGTATTTAAATCCTCTTGCCCTCAATAAAGTCTTTTTTTTTTTAAGTTCCAGTAAATAAATAAATAAACTACCTCAAGACCCCAAACTATCTCATTATTGAAATAAAAGATCTGTAACATTTACAGCATTACATTAGTTTCTATCTATAAAGCCTCTCAATCCATCTCAATCTTTTCTTCTAGCATTTTTCCAGGTAGGCTAAATCCCAGGGGGTGTGTATGTGTATGTATATGTGTGTGTATGCACACACACACGTGTGTGCACACATGCATGTGCACATGCATGTATGATAGTGGGGTTTGAACACAGAGCCTTGCCTTGCTTATGCTACAAAAGTGCTCCATCATTGAGCGATTATCTCAATCCTTCTTATTTTAAGACAATCTGGGGCCCGGCAGGATGGCTCAGTGGTCTAAAGCGCCTGCTTAGGAAAGCTTGGGCGGCTACAGGGACCACGGTTTGATCCCCAGCACCACATGCTGCACCAGCCCTGCCCTCAGGGTGGGCTGAGCCGGCCATAAAAATAAACAAACAACCAAACAAAAAGTTCTGAAACAAGAAAAAAAAATAAATAAAATAATTTTTTAAAAAAAGACAATCTCCTTAAACTGTCCCAGATAACCTCAATGTACAATCTTCCTAACTTAAGTCTCCTAAGTATCTAAGACTATAGGTATTCTCCACCATGTTTAACCAGCTAACTCTTTTTAATATATTAGTAGAGGGTAGGAGACAAAATGCCCAGTAATAGAGTACACAAGGATGAGGTACTGAGTTTGATTCCTAGCACTGGAACAGGGAAAAAATTGAGGAAAAAGGGTATGTGTATAAAATTAGCAGTCCTGAACAACTCTGGAGAAAAAAATTGCAACTCTAGTCTGTGAACTTGGCCAAGACAATCTTCTTTAGGATACAAATTACTCAATCACATACTTCCTAGTGAAGCAAACAGTAAGGAGTTCCTTTTTTGTTCTTCAACTCTACTCATCCTCACCAACTTTGTAACAGCAACCAGCCCAGTTGTTTCAAAAAATACTGCTTAAATTATCATCATTAGAATACTGAGACTGTTACTATGATGATAGAAAATGAGAAGAAAAAAGTTCCACAGAAGAGTTTTCCCTTGACACTAATGGGAGGACTATTACATGCTCTCAAAATACCAAGGACTGAAACACTAAAGAACTAGAGAGTAAGACTTTCGAAACCATTCTCCAGGTTCCACAAACTTACTGAATGGCAAACAAGTCTATATGCTTTGTTAAGTGTCTCTTAGAATACTACTGCTAGACATGGTGGCACACCTGTGATCCAGCACTTAGGAAGCTGAGACAGGAGGATTGCCATAAGTTGAAAGTCAGCCTAGGGTTACATAGCAAGTTCAGTCTGATCTACTATATAGTGAGGCCCTACCTAAAAAAAAAAAAAAAAAAAAAAAGGAAGGCCACCATAAGGTATCCATAAACATTTCAGTAGGAATGTGACAGGAATTTATAAGGATGTTATCAAGTATTCAATATAAAGTTTTATATAAAACCCTAGTGAGAGCCGGGCGTGGTGGCTCACACCTGTAATCCCAGCACTTGGGAGGCTGAGGCAGGAGGATTGGTGCGAGTTCAAGACCAGCCTGGAATACAAAAGTGAGCTCAAGGCCAGCCTGAACTGCATAGCGAGACCCTGTCGCAAAAAGACAAAAAAAAAAAAAAAAAAACCCTAGTATTGTAAATACAAATGCAGAAAAGCCCACAGCAGGTGAATTGTAACACTTACACCCACTTTTCGTAGGTATAACAAAAAAGCAAAAGAAACTGAAGTTTAGATCCAGCTTCAGTATCTTAAACATTTAGGACTCTCCAAGTATGAACAAAAATAAAGTTATTTAACCTCAAAACCATCATAAGCTTTGCTACTTAGGTTTGTGGGGAGAATGGAAAGAAGAGATATTACTGGGTTTTTTCTTTTCTTTTTTTTAGAAGAGAAACTACTACTACTACTTTGTAGGACAGATGCAAACAGCCTGGATAACCCAATTTAACTTACAAATGAAAACAAACCTCACAGACTACTACAAGACTAACAAAAGGAACCTATCATACCTACCATTCTACACAACTCCACAGCCTAACAAAAAGGGAGATGACACACCTTTCTTGGAGCTTTCCATGTGGTTGGAAACTTTAACTGACAAACTGAATAGTCTCTTTCCTTAAAAGAAGGAAAAACAAAAACCCTGCTCCCCTACATGCTAACGTCAAATCAAAAAGGTCAGCTCTCTAACATCCCAGATCACTCCAGTGGCGCAGCTTTCAGAAGCTTAAGGAGGAAAAAGTTGAGCGCGGAAGTCCCAGCCGGTTACGCCTTTCTCCTCAATTCCCCCAGTCTCTTCTCTCTGATGCCAATCAAATGAAGTGGGCAGGCCAGCGGGGAGGCTCATCTGAGAATAATTAAGCCCAGAGCCTGCACAAGACCCCAGCACCCATTGCTGTTCGCGTCTCCCAACGACTGGGATATCATGGGCTGATCTGAGAGAGCTGGGGCAAAAGGGAACAGCCACCGTCGCGGTGAGAAAGAAGGTGGAGACAGGAACTCAGACAGGCTCTGCCAGAGGGGTCAGTTCCAGCCAAGAGCCACACCAGCCATCTGGATGGCAAGGTAGGTAGGGGCCTAGTAGCGGTTCCCGCCCCCACTGTTGGGGCAAGGGGCGGGGGCACCGGAGCGCCACGGACGGGGCGGGGAGGAGGCCAAGGAGGCGGGGCGGGAAGGCCCAGCCCAGGAGCTGGGCGGCGCGACTCACCTCTGCTCCCGGCCTGTGGAGCCAGAGTGGCTAGGATCCCTCGTAGCTCCGACGCTGAGATTCGCACACGCTCCAACCCCTCCGCCATCTTCACGGCTGCTGCTACAGCTACCCTGACTTCGCCACCGCCGCGCGCAGCCAGGAAACCCCGACGGACGGACCAGAGGCGCGCGCTCACCCACTCCCACCCTTTTCTCCGCCCCTTGTCTCTTCTCCTCCCCAAACGACGGTGGCCGTACTAGGAAAAAAAAGCGTTGAAAAGCAAGCTTGACAGAGGTAACGCCGGAGTGCTAGCTCGGGCGCGTGCGCAGAAGCGTAGTCGGGAGGGAAAAAGGTATGCTGAGGCTGGAGGTAGAAGCTCGGCTACGGTGAGGTGAAGTGAGAAGGTGGGTGAGATGAGACCTGTTAAGCCAGGTGGGCATTCGCGGTCTTCCTGTGGTGGTGGCGACCGAGGACACTGGTGGTGGTGGTGGTGGTGGTGTTGTATTAGGTGTCGGGTTGGCGGGGACACCCAACAATTCAGCCTCCTCTGGTCGTTTTAGGCCAAGATCTCCCCGCCGTAGCTACAGGCTTTTGTTTGGGGACCTTAAAGATCTTGTAAGAATAGTTGATCCCCATTTTAAGAAAAGGAAGCAATCCTGGAGAAATGAAGAGGTAAATTGTCCCGCCCCGATGACGTAGTCAGTGGTACCACAGAATCAATCTTTTTCTTTATGGCAGACTACATCCACAAGATTGCTGAATTAAAACTCAATCTCTCTTCAATGTCTCTCTCTCTCTCTCTCTCTCTCTCTCTCTCTCTCTCTCTCTCTCTCTGACCTCGGGTACACATACACATACCACGCTCATCCTAACAGGAGTTATGTGCAAGTAAACTAGGTATATAGAGAGTTGGGAATTTCTGCATCAATATGAAGTATTGAAAAATTGTTGTTCTAGATCACAGGTTAATACTTTTTTCTTTCTCCCAACCTTTAAAATTTAATTTCAATGCCTTATGTGTTGGTGCACGCCTATAAACCCAATTTGTAATCTCAGCCTGTAGTCCAGCAGGCTAAGGCAGGATGGCCTCCAGTTCAAGCCCAGCCTGGGGTAGTGAATTGAGAGCTAACCTGCACTGCATTGTGGCACCATGTCTCAAAAATAGAAGCAGGAGGCTGGGGAGATAGCTTCGTGCACAAAGCGCCTGCCTTGTCAAGTGCAACACCGTGATTTCGTGAGTTCAAACCTCAGTCCCAAACAGAAACAAAAAAAACTTAACTACACCGGGGGCAGAGCAGGGAGATCGGTGACGGTGCTTGCCTACCTTGCGCAAGGTTGTTATTTCCATTCCCAGCACCTCTATAAATAAATAAAATTTCACTAAACCAGAAGACTTTGCCTTTTAAAAATAGTGTTGTGGGGAAATTGCTTCTCCAAGGCTGCCTGCCTCCACCTCATGATCTGTCCTACTCTTACACAGTCCATTGGACCACTAATCCCTCAAATAATTACTTTGTTGAACATGAGAGATTCGAACAACCTGACATAACTCTTTCGGTTTCTTTCTTTCTTTCTTTCTTTCTTTTTTTTTTTTTTTTTTTTTTTTTTTTTTTGCTTTTTTGAAACAAGGTTTCATTATATAGTTGAAGCTGGCTATCAACTCACTTTATAGCCCAGGCTGGTCTTGAACTCACAAGGATCCTCCTGGAGCTTCCTGAGTGCTGGGATTACAGGCATGTGCTGCCATGCCCAGCTTCATTTCCTCTTATATGACAGGCACTTCACCATCAGAAGGTTAAGCATAAGTCAAAAGAACTATGGAAAGATTCAACAGTCCAAAACAAGGGAAATGATTTCCATGGCCAAAGCAAAAGCAACCATTTCCTACAGATTTTATAGAACCAGAAATACTAAAAACTAATGTGTATTCAAGCTGAACATGCTGGCTACTGCTGCAAATCCAGCATTCAGGAGGCAGAGGCAAGACAATCCTGAGTTGTAGGCCAGCCTAGGATATGTAGTGAGACCCTGTCTCATAAAAAACACAGCTTTAGCCGGGCGTGGTGGCACACGCCTGTAATCCCAGCACTCGGGAGGCTGAGGCAGGAGGATCTGTGAGAGTTCGAGACCAGCCTGGGCTACAAAACTGAGCTCAAGGCCAGCCTGAACTGTACAGAGAGACCCTGTCTCAAAAAAAAAAAAAAAAAAAAACACAACTTTATGTATACACTGACATACCACACTCTTCAAAATTTATTAGCAAATGCTTTGCTTTTGAAAACCTATTTGCAGAGCAGTGTATAATTTGATTGTGTACAGCAAAACCATTTAGTGTATATCAAGAAATGGGGAAGTAGCTGAATGACAGTATTTGCTTAACATGTATAAGGCCCTGATTTCTATTCCCAGCACCTCTATAAGTAAATAAAATTTAACTAGACCAGAAGACTTTACCCTTTTTTTTTTTTTTTTTTTTGTCTTTTTGAGACAGGGTCTCGCTATGCAGTTGAGGCTGGTCCTGAGCTCACTTTTGTAACCCAGGCTGGTCTCGAACTCGCACCAATCCTCCTGCCTCAGCCTCCCGAGTGCTGGGATTACAGGCGTGCGCCACCACTCCCGGCCCTAAGACATTACCCTTTTAAAATAGTGATGTGAGGAAACTACCTCTCCAAGGCTGCCTGCTTCCTCTTGCTTATTAATAGTCTTACACAGTCCACTGGACTTATAATCCCTCAAATAATATTTATCTTAAATTGTTGTATAAATATATTTTAAAAGGCTTGAAAAATAAATGTCAAACATTTAAGATGGTTAATGTGGTGGATTGACAGCTGACACCCAGCTGAATTGAGCTAGTGTGGTGCTGGATGTAGGAGGCTCATCTGAGGATTTTTGCCAGCAGCATAAGAGGCAGAACTGCAGAAGAGGAGAAAGCTGTTAGGGAAACTGATAGAAGCTGTTTGGAAGCTGTTAGGGAGTTGCTTGTTCTTTTGGGAGAATCCTGGCTTTCTTGATGAACTTGGCTGTTCTTGTCAGAGGAGGAGCTCGGGACCTCACTGTCACTCAGAATGGCTACAGTTCTCTTTGGGTGAGCTCAGGTGCTCACACTCACCTTGAGCATGGTTTCCTGGCTCCAGAGGGGAAGATGGGTGCACTGCTCAGTCTCCTGGAGAATCTTATCCCAAAGCTGAGCTGATGGGAGCTCAGCTTTCCTCAACATCAGAGAACTCAGAACATCAATGTCACTGAGGATGGCCATCATACTTTTTGGGCTGGAGCTCTGGTTCTTACCTTGAGTGCTGCTTCTGGATCCAGTTCAGATCCCTCAGCTTGCTAGCACAGATCCTTCATCCTGCTGGCATAGACTTTATAGCTTCTACTGACCTTTGTTTGGGCCTTTCCAGTACAGATCTGTGAAACCTGCATAAGACATTGTCATGGGCTCTAGGCTTCCAGTTGGATTTCTGGTAGACATTGTTATGGCCTGTAGGTCTTCAGCTGGGGCCATATAGGGCATTATTGTAGAATCCAGGCCCTCATTTAGATTCTTTGGATTTTAGTATGTAGACAGACTTCTCACACTCCTTTTTGTATTTGATTCTTTGAATGACTATTATAAATAATCTTATTAATATGTGTCCTGTATTGTATTGTTCCCCATATAAAACTCCAAACTACAACAGCTTTGTAAAAGGGATTCGATAGTGGAGAGTACAGGCTTTATGTACAAATGTAATATTTTAAATTCCTAGAATAGTTATTTGCATTGTATGTGACTGAATAATATAGTAAATTTGTTTCATAATCTAAAACAGCAAGCCAGATGTGGTGGTGTATGTATATAATCCCAGCATTCGAGGAGACTAAGGCAGAAGGATTGTAAATTTGAGTCCTACTCAGAACAATTTAGTGATTAGGAAGAAACTACCTCAAAAAGAGGGAAGGGGAGAGGCTGAGGAAACTGGTCAGCGTGAAGGCCCTGTGTTCAATCCTCAGTATCAAAAAAACAAGACTATGATACATCTTTAATCAGTGCTCATCTGATTTGTTTGTAAATATAAGTACTTTTTAAAAATAAGGGGCAGAGCGCAGGACCAGCCTCAACTGCATAGCGAGACCCTGTCTCAAAAAGACAGACAAATAAATAAATGAATGAATGAATGAATGAATGAATGAAAGGGGCAGTGGCCCGGCAGAATGGCTCAGTGGTCTAAAGCGCCTGCTTGGGAAAGCTTGGGTGGCTTCAGGGACCGCGGTTCGATCCCCGGCACCACATGCTGCGCCAGCTCTGCCCTCAGGGCCGGCTGAGCCGGCCATAAAAATGAGTGAATAAACAAGCAAAGGTTGTGAAACAATAAATAAATAAATAAATCTTTAAAAAAAAAAAAATAAGGGGCAAGACAGATGTTGGCAAGTCACTGCTAACATTGGGAAACTTCAGGCCAAAGGATCACATGTTTGAGTCTAGCTTGGACATCATAGCAGTTTGGTAAGAGTTGGTCTCAAAATTAAGAAAATAAAATTTCAAAGTGCTGGGGCTGTAACTTAGTGCAAAGGCCCTCTGTTCAATCCCTAATACTGAAAATAAGAAGGAGGAGAGGCCGTGGGTGTGGTTTAGTGAAGTGCATGCCTAACATGCACAAAGCCATGAGTTTGAACTCCAGTACCCACCCACCCCACCAAAAAAGAGAAAAAATAGACCAAGAATTCAACACAGGGAGAAAAAGACAAAAGCAAAACAAAAGAAAAAAAAAAAAAAAGCAAAGATAAAATGTAATAAGAGAAGTACTTGATAAATTGAAGAGCTCATTCTTCAGAAATGAAAGACAATAAAGTACACATATTTGTGGTACAAAATAAGGAAGGGGACATCCTTCTTAGGTGCCTCATAAACAATTCAAATTTAGTTAGTCAAATCTCTCATTTTCTTCAAAAACAGTTGTTTCTCTGAGCCCGGCAGGATGGCTCAGTGGTCTAAAGCGCCTGCTTAAGAAAGCTTGGGCGGCTTCAGGGACCACGGTTCGATCCCCAGCACCACATGCTGCACCAGCCCTGCCCTTAGGGCAGGCTGAGCCGGCCATAAAAATAAATAAACAAACAAAAGTTCTGAAACAAGAAATAAAATATAATAAAATTATAATTAAAATAAAAT
>PVJA010033038.1:11668-23760 GCA_004027025.1 Myocastor coypus
AAAAAAAAAAAAAAAAAAAAAAAAAACAGTTGTTTCTCCACTAGTCTTTTTATTCTTTTTTTTTTTTCTGGCTCAGCCCACACTGAGGGTAGGGCTAGTGCTGCATGTGGTGCCAGGATTGAACAGTGGTCTCCTACAGCTGCCTAAGCTTGCCTAAGCAGGTGCTTCAGACCACTGAGCTATCTCACCAGCCCCTTCACCAGTCTTAAATCTCAATAAATTATACCATCACCTGTGTGAAAACCCAGGAGTTACCTATGACATTGCTAATCTCCCTCATCCCCACATCCCATCAACTATCAGTATATAACTCTCTCCACAATGAACATATGTGAAATTACTTCAGCATTCCCACCTTTTTCTCTTGAAAGCGGCCTTTCACTTCCATTCAGAAATAATTTTCTGGGCCCGGCAGGATGGCTGAGTGGTCTAAAGTGCCTGCTTAGGAAAGCCTGGGCTGCTGCAGGGACCATGGTTCAATCCCCAGCACCACATGTTGCGCCAGCCCTGCCCTCAGGGCAGGCTGAGCCGGCCATAAAAATAAATAAATAAAAGTTCCGAAACAAGAAAAAATAAAAATAAAAATAAAAATTCAAAAAAAAAAGAAAGAAATACTTTTCTGTTTTTCTTCTTTCTTCCTCTGTCATACCCTCTTTTGCTGTTTATTTCCCCTCAGGTGCAAAGAATTGAGCCAGCCATCCTGTTTTAGTCACAGTCATTAATAAAGCCTTTCTCATTTTTTCTTTTTGCTCTGCCTTTCAATTACCACCCCATTCTATTTCTTCCATTAGGTAGTGCCTCTACTGTGTTTGTTATGTGTTTGTAAATGTGTGTATATCTGCATAATGTACAATGTTCTATGTGTGTTTTGTACATAATAGATACTGTTATAGATCTCATTCTGTTTCTTTATCTTGTTTCCGTAAGTACTTCTGACTTTTGCATAGTATTACTTTAAATGATCTCAAACCATTGGCCACTGGTCCTGGACCAGAATTATTTGAACTGGAGAGAAAGAAAATCCATCTCCAGTGTGAAAGCTATAAAATGTAAAACAGGAGCTGTCAGCAGCCACTCGTCCTGCCATATGGAACCAACTGGTCTGCAATGAAAAAAGACCCAACTTGCAAAATGCAGCAGAGGTGAGAAACAGCTTGGAAGCTATCAAGTGCCTGGCTCCAATTGTCCCTGAAGCTTCGTACTCCTGCCCACTCATGGTTTGTTCAGCTTTTCCTTAGACTCTGAGCTTAGTAAATGTAGACACTATGCTCTTTCAAATTGGGATTCTATCACTTGCAACGGAGGGGCCTTGGTAATTACAGCCACTGCAAAATAGCTTGATTGATTGCTTGGTGGACTTAGGAGAGTATCTTGTTGTTTTCTTCAGGCTGGCCTCAAATTCAGTGTTCCTCCCTCAGCCTCTATAGTGCTGAGATTGCAAGTCAGTATTTGTCCACCACCACATCCAGCTACAAAATAGCTTTTTATTATTGGGGGGGGGGCATATTGTGTGTGTGTGTGTGTGTGTGTGTGTGTGTGTTCCTGTATTTAGTACAGGGTCAACAGGGTGTCACTACATAGATCAGACTCATAGTGATTCTTCTGTTTCCAGCCTCCCAAGCACTGGAATTATAGGCACACACTACCACACCCAGTCTTAATCACAGTCTCAGCGAGCCTTGGGGGTGGGGTGGGCCTGGCACAGCATACCAGGGGCTGAACTCTGTTGCTGCCCTCTGCCTAAGCAGGCACTTTAATCTGCTAAACTAACTGGCCAGCCTTTATATATATATATGCTGACTCAGCCTGTCCTGGGGGTGGGGCTGGTGCAGCATGTGGTGGAGGGGATCGAACCCTGGTCCCTGTGGTTTCCTAAGCTTTGCTAAATAGGCACTTTAGACCACTGAGCCATCTCACCAAACCTTATTTTTGTTTTTTTGTCTTTTTGTCTTTTTAAGACAGGGTCTTGCTATGCATTTCAGACTGGCCTTGAGCTCACTTGTAGCCCAGGCTGGTCTTGAACTGATCCTTTTGCCTCAGCCACCCAAGTGCTGGGATTACAGGCATGCGTCACCACATCCAGCTTTTTGTTTTTTTAATTGAAGTAAAATGCACATAAAATTTGTCATTTTAACCTTTTAGATTTTTGTTTTTAATTTTGAAACAGGGTCTTGCTAAGTGCCCACTTTGGGCTTGAACTTGGGATCCTCCTGCCTTAGCCTCCCAGAATGCTGGGATTATAGACATGCACCATTACAGCTCTCTTCATTATAATCATATTTTTACATATATATGTGTAATTTTGTTGGGGATTTTCTGTTCTTGGAGACTACTTTGTTTACCATGGAGCTCCAGCTAGCCTTAGACTATTTACTTCAGGCTGACCTCGGATACATGGTGATCCTCCTGCCTCAGCCTCTCAAATCCTGGGATTACAGGTGTGTGTGTGTGTGTGTGTGACCACACCCAGCTCATCATAATCTTTTTTTTGGGGGGGTACCAAGGTTCAAACTCAGAATCTTGAGCTTGCCAGGCAGGTGCTTATGCCTCTGAACCATATCCCTGGTCCAACCATTTTTAAGTGTACATGTCTTTAATTAACTACATTCCCATTGTAGTAGAACTAGTCTCCAGGACACTAGGCCCACTAAAAAGTGACTCATTTTCCCAACAACCCTAGTCCTTGAGAACCACCCTTGTTTCTAATGTTATGGGAAGCTCAACAAGAAATGCCCTCACAAGAGACCGAATATATAGGAATATATAGGAATAAAACAGCCTTATTAAAACCTGCCCTCTGCTGGGTGGACTTTGAACACATCTTAAATAGCCTGTAGGTTTCCATGGTAACCACATCATTCCCTTATTTTTTGGAATGTCACATAACTGTCACAAGGTTTACATTTCCCAGAAACTTGACAACCTGGTAGTTGGGCAACAATTGTAGTTTAACCTTTAGCCTGCTTCTCAATTTGTTGTATTTCTTTCTACTTTTATGAGTTTACAATTAGCTACAAATCATTAGCTACAGGGGTAGTGAGGAGTGAGTTCACCTACAGTTTAAGTGGACATGAGGCTGTCTTAAAATAGTTACAGGGGGACCAGGGAGATAGCTCAGTGGTGTAAGTGCTTGCCTGGCAAACACAAGGTCCTAAGTTTGATCTCTGGTACCACCAAAAAATAATAATAATAATAATAAAATAAAATAGTTACAAAAAGAAAAGAAAATAGAGTCCCTCTTGCCCTATCATTTCCCCCTCAAGGACATAATTTTCATTCCTAGGTTATATATACTCCCTCATATAATGCAGGCCTACTTTCTGTATCATACTTAGTGGTCTCATGGAGAACTATTATTTGGTTCACATAGCTTTGGGTCCTATTTTTAACCCAACTAATTACACATGATCTGAAGGTGAGGATCACTGTGATAGTTATTAGTGAGCCCAGAAATAATGGAGACTAGTCTGAGATTGCAATTGAACAGCCTCTAATATCTCCCTTGATTTCTATGTTTTTTTTCTTTTCTTTTTTTTTAATCTCTCTGATCAACTTGCCAAGTGTTTCTATGATAACTACTAAGACATTTGCATAGAAACAATATTTTCTGTTAGGGTGGCACAGAGCCCCCTTGTTCTATGAAAAGCAGGTTGAGACCACTTTTACTCTATAATTTCCACTACTGCCAGGGAATTAAGTTGGTCATGTAATTATCTGACCAGATATTGTCACAGTCTGCTTTATACTATATATCAATCTAGTAAGCTTTTGGTAATCCCATTTCCATGTGGACTATAGCAACATTACCTAACCTGAGGCACCCTGCTACGCTTATCCACCCACTATTGGTAAAAACACATTATCTTGTCTTGACCATGTCTATTGGTTGGAGAATATGTGTCAGGTCTCCAGGCCCCCTTCTTTAGTTGTTACCCAGGGATGACCCCCAAAAGGCAGGGGTCATGTTGTGTGAATTTTTGTCTATAGTTGAAACACTGAAGTAATCTAGTAGTACAGAATAACCAGGATCCCTGAGGTGCTCTGTAAGTGGAGTTTTGTGGCACAGTTTGGCTGCAGGCAACTTGGTTGTGTCCTTCTCCCACGTAAAATCCTTGTCCATATACATTTTCTACCAGAAAAAGGACAATGGCTTTATCTCCTCTGGAGTACAGAGTGTTTGACTAGGGATAATCTCTGTTGAAGAAGCTATCACCTCATTAAAAGGGCAGATTTTATCTTACACACATCCAGCAGCTTCTTGCCAAAATAAGATTATACTCATTAAGTAAATAATGGTTTTCATTAATATCTGGTAAATGCCTGGTAGAGCAGTTACTCTTTTTGCATTATCTCTGATAGACACTTGGGTGGAGAGGGTTGCCCTCTGTAATATGAGACAAGACCATCACAGTGAGACTGTCAGATTAGTGTAATTCATGGAGGTGGAGAAGGGGTGGCTGGCTTTCTAGGGGTTGTCTCAGTTTGTATTATTTTTATGAAGGTCCCTGGGTCCATCCATGGATTTGTCCTTTGTATATGCACACAAACTCCCTAAGTGAGCCCAGTTGGCAAAACAGGGTTATAAATATCTTTTAGAATTACTTTGTTCTGTAAACAGAAACTACCTGAGCATTCAATATAGCATCCAGTCCTCTTTTTCCTGTACACTTGGTCACCCTTGTCATCCTGGGCCCAAGCCAATGAATCTGTCAATCATCCAGACCTTGCCATAGTCCTACAGTCTCACAACCCAATTGAGGACAATATGCTTTCTTTTTTTTCCACATCTCATGTTTTTGAGCACATATATAGTCCCAAGCTACCAAGTCTATATCAACACTCTATCAATTGCCTTTTTCTGAGCTTTACAAGTAGGGAATGGGTAAATCTTAGGGTTGACCTTGTCCCGACACCAGTGAGGCTCCAGAACTTACATATGGAAATCATGAATGCAACATCAAGACAGCCAAGGAGGTCATCATGTTGGTTGTGTTATACCTGATTTCTGTCTTAGTCTTTAAAAACAACACAGTGTTGGGGCCTGGTGGGATGGCTCAGTGGCCTAAAGTGCCTATTTGGGAAAGCTTGGGTGGCTTCAGGGACCGCGGTTCAATCCCCGGCACCACATGCTGCACCAGCCCTGCCCTCGGGGTGGGCTGAGCCGGCCATAAAAATGAGTGAATAAACAAACAAAGGTTCTGAAACAATGAATAAATAAATAAAATAAAAACAACACAGTGACCTGGGTTCTAGTGGAAATGGAGGAGGTATGTCCTGTTCCTTGGGAGTCCACTTTTTAACCCTGGTGTGATGAATTCATAGTGTGAAATCTGCAAGTTTTAAAGCAGTGAGCATGGTTAATATCACCTATGTTGGTTGGTTCCACCCAGTTTGGTGGGAGAGGCTCATCCTTCCAAGTTCTAATAACACTTTGTCTCCTAGTTCAAAGGAATGAACAGAAGAATGAATTGGAATGGAGTGTCATGGCAAAACCTGCTGAAGTTCTTAAAGTCTGCTATAATACCTTTTTCTGCTGGCATAAGCATACAGTTTCCATATCCTGTAGTCCTTCCAAAACAGGCAAAAACAAGGAGAGGGAGGCCTCCCAAACATTACTTCAAATGGAGTGAGTCCATCCAGGTATGGGGTACAGTGTGATCACAGCAGGGCTGTTGGAAGCAGAGCTACCTAGTTTGCCTCAGTCTCTTGCTAAAGCTTGGCTAAGGTAATCTTTAAAGTTCATTTCTGCTTCTCTACTTGGCCAGAACTCTATGGCAAATAGGCTATGTTTAGCTTCCACTTTAGCCCCTAAACAGTAGAAAGGTTCTGAACCACTTGACTCACAAAAGCAGGCCTGTTATCTGAGCCTACTATCTGGGTCACAGGAGCCCATACCAGGAAATAATTAACTCCACCAAAGTTTTTACCACCTTTCTAGATGTCTCAGTCCTAGTAGGGATGGTCTGCACCCAGCTTGTATGGGTGCAGATGAGAACTAACTATACTTTTTGTTTTCAGTAGTCAATTTAATCTCAAGTCCTCAAAGCTCAGCATCCCCTGCCTTCCAACTCCAGGCTGTTGTTATGGCTAAGAAACTGGATTGTTGTGAATACAAGCCACATATCCACTAGCCACAGAGATGCCCAAAGTCTAGAGATAGACAAGTGACAGCCAAGCAGTTCTGCCATGGCTATTTTTCCCAAATGAGTGCTTCTGTGTGGTTCTTGGATCACAAAATGTCCTACAGCCTCAGAAAGGAACCTCCCCCCACCCCATAAAACTTGACATCCATTTTACTCTATAGCCCCTTCTGTTTTGGCTCACTTCAGTTCTGCTTCTGTATAGTTGGATAGTTTAAGAAGGGGAGCCACTAAGGCTCAGGCTACAAGGAATGATTCCCCAAAGTCAGCTTGTTTAGCAACCAGATCAGCTGCTCCGTTTTCCTGGGACTCCATGAAAGAGCTCTTCTGTTGGCCTGGACAATGGATCACGGCAACCTTAGTGGGAAGCCAGATAGCCTGCGACTAGTTAACCATCTCTTAGAAAGTCTTACTTTTTCTCCCAACAGGCCTCTCTCTAGGTAGATAGCACCATGCACATGCAGAGTAATAAAGGCATAGCAAGAGTCAGTATAAACTTTTACCTGCATATCTTTTCCTATTTCCAAGGCCCAAGTAAACACAATTAGCTAGGGTTTCTGAGCCCACATTCCAGGAGGCAAAACCTCAGACCAGACCGTCTGCTTGATGCTAACAGCCAATATTCCTGTCCTCTGAACCTATCAATTACCATACTGCTGTCTGAGACCAAAATCAAGTTAGAGGGCCAGTGAGATAGCTTAGGCAAGCTTAGGCAACTGCAGGGACGACAGTTCAATCCCCAGTACCACATGCTGTGCCAGCCCCACCCCAGGGCAGGCTGAGCTGGCCATAGCATAAATAAATAAAATAAAATTAGAAAAAAAAAAAATAATGAAGTTGGAGCTCGGGAGGATTTTATCCTACAAATCCAGTCTGGCCAAGTAGACTACTTTGATCACTGTTACACACTCACGCTCTAGCAGTTCCATCAATGTCGACAACAGGGAGGCAAGATTGAGAGCCTGTACAGTCTTAATAATAAGCCAAGAATCGCTGAGTGTTCCCTGGTACTGGGCCAGCATAGTCCTTGAGAGCCCCTTAGCACCAGGTCCTCTCAGAGTTTCTATTTCATGGGGAACAAACACACCAGTTTTTACCTCGACATCACCTTATCAACCTTTTTTGGTGTGGAGGTGGCATGCAGACAAGAGGGCCACCCAGCCTCCACATAGTCTAGTCTCTTGGACAAACATGCTGCTGCAGTCCAAAATCCTGAGTTGTTGCCTCCTCATGGATGAATAACTGAAATGGTTTAGTGTTATCAGGCAACGCCAGAGCAGGAGCACATAGAGTCTTAAAGGCTCTCTGGCATTCAGAGTTCCACTCTAATGGAGAATCATTTTGTCCTTTCAAAGCTTCATACAAGGGTTTGGCAATGGCTGCAAATTTAGAGACCCAAAGATGGCAATATCCAACTGTTTCAAGAGAATTCCCTCAAGTCCTTTCTTGACAAGGACTCTTTTAGAGTCTTGGGTAACGTGGTAACTAATAAGACACCTGGATATGGGAAGTGAACAGTGAGTGAGTCCCTCCTTTTAGCACAAACCCAAAGAATTATCCAGTTTGTACACATACTTGTCTTTTTATTAATTTTTTTGTTTGTTTTCGGAACTGGGGATTGAACTTGGGCCCTTGTGCTTGCCAGGTGAGCGCTTATTCTACTGAGCTTTCTCCTGACCCCCACCCTTGTTTTTATTGACACTTGATAGTCCTTTTCCTTCAAGTAACCCAGCAGTCTCTTTGTTCCTTCTTGATACAGGTCCTGAGTCCTAACTGCTATGAACAGATCATCAACATACTATAGGAGATATTTCAGGGTTCTCTTCACCAAAGAGCAAATGTTTGGACAGCTTCCCCAAATATTGTTGGGGAGTTTTAAAATCTCTGAGGAAGCTTCATCCAGGTTACTTGATGTTCCTTATCCCCTCTCATTTAAAAGCACACCATTCCTGGAATGCTATAGATAAAGGAATGCAGAAGAAAGCATCTTTCAAATCCAGCATAGTACACAAAGTTCAGATAGGTGGAAGCAGACTGAGCAAGGTATAGGGGTTGAGTGGAGTGGGGTGGAGAGTTGCAACCAGAGCATTTACTTCCTGAAGGTCCTGGACGGGCATACTCATTTGTTCCTGTTTTGTGAACCAGGAAGAACAATGTATTCCACGGGGATTGACATTTTTTTTTATTTTCTATTTTTTCACTTATGTATTTGGTACAGGGTCTCACTACACAGCTCAGACTCATAGTGACCTTCCTTTTTCAGCCTCCCTAGCGCTGGGATTACAGGCTTGTGCCACCACACCCAGCTCAGTGCGCCTGGGGGTGAGATCAAACCCTGGTTCCTGTGCTTGCCAAAGCGGGTGCTTAGTCTGCTGAGCTATCCTGCCAGCCCCAACAGACTGAGGTTTTCTCAGTATACCTGCCTTAAGCAATTTCTGAATGTGGATTAATTCCTTTTCTAGCTTTCGTAGCCATTGGATATTGTCTTAAATGGACCAGCTTTGTATGTCACAACACTACTATTACAGAGGGTACATAAATTGCCAGACCAGGGTGGGGATTGTCTTCTGCCCAAACTTTTGGAAAACATTTATTTTTATTTTAAAAAAAAATTTTTAGGGGCCCAGCGGGATGGCTCAGTGGTCTAAAGCCCCTGCTTGGGGTGGATTCAGGGACCACGGTTCGATCCCTGGCACCACATGGTGCGCCAGCCCTGCCCTCGGGGCAGGCTGAGCCAGCCATAAAAATGAGTGAATAAACAAATAAAGGTTGTGAAACAAGAAAATAAATAAATAAATAAATAAAATTTAACAATTTTTTCATTTTAATGAAAAAAATAGCCGTGAAACAGTTTCAGAACAGGTTAGTAAGACAGTTGTAACAATTAGTACATTGCATTTTTTGTTTTTATGCATATTAATGAGAAAATATAAAATAGCAATGGAAAACATTTAATCCAGGAAAGGAGAGCAGATTGTGCTGCATTAATAGAATCTAGGAGGTGAGGCCCAGCAGGATGGCTCAGTGGTCTAAAGCGCCTGCAGGTGGCTGCAAGGACCATGGTTCAGTCCCCGGCACCACATGTTGCGCCAGCCCTGCCCTTAGGGCAGGCTGAGCCAGCCATAAAAATAAATAAACAAAAGTTCTGAAACAAGAAAAATAAAATAAAATAATTTTTTAAAAAAATCTAGGAGGTGATACTCCTCCTACATAGGCAAGGTAACAACACATCAGCCTCGCAGGAGGATTCTCCTGTCCTTAAAACCATTTCCTCAGAAGTAAAAGAATTTTTTTTTTAAGATTTTTTTTATTTATTTCTCTTAAACCTCATTTACTTGTTTGTGTTATGGCTGGCTCAGCCCGCCCTGGGGTGGAGGTGCGCAGCATGTGGTGCCGGGGATCAAGGAGCAGTTGCAGCACTTGCCTTAAGTTTCCTCTGCAGGCGCTTTAGACCACTGAGCCATCTCACTGGCCCAGAAGTAAAAGAAATTTGAGCCCAAGGTTTGTGAAGATCCTGGTCCAGGAAGGGATGATGACAATTAGGTATAAGTAGAAGGAATTGGCTAACTACATGCCACCCAAGCTAAGCCTGTTTTGGCTCACAAAAAGAATAGGTTGAAGTCTGACCTGTTGCCCCTTGAACATGTACTTTCTGTCCCAAAAGTGGAGCTACTGGCTGAGTAACTACTGACGGATCCACACCTGTACCTAACAAAAGTCTCATCAGGTTTTCCTTGATGTTGGCGATTAACAAGGGTTCCCCAAGGCTGAGAAAAAGATTCCTGACCCTATCAGTCTGAGACTTCCTATGATTCCATCACAGACACTTTTTCTTTTTTTCTTCACTTTTCCCCTTTTCCAACATGGCAATAGGCACACTGGTCTGGATCTAGGGGAATATGACAGCTTCCTCCCTGTTTGCCTTTTTCCTCTTCCTAGCTCCTGACTGGGCCTCCCTCCTATAAGTGGCCATCATTACCTTTCTCTTTTCTTGCATAAGTTTCCATTCTATATCTTCTCTGTTATGAAACACTTTCTGTACAATTTCTTTCAACTGGGATTTTATCCTTGTAAAACTTTAACTTCTGCATTTTGCAGTAGATATCAGGGGCCAGCTGAACAATGAAAACAATATAGTGAGCATTCTGAGGTGAATCTTGGTCATGCAGTGTATATGCCTGCATAGCTTCTACGAGGTGCCTGAAAAATACAGTGAGGCTTTAGTCAATGCCTGATATACCTCCACTACCATATGTAAGTTAATTGGACAATGAGTGCAGAAAGATGCCCCTTCCTTAAAGCACCATGATGTTCCTTTAATGCATTTAATGCCTGATCAGTGTTGTAATCCCAGTTAGGAGTATCTTAGTAAACTGAGCTGCTGCCTCTGTCCTGTGCTTTTTCCCTGTATCTATCCTTACTTGTTCTTCTTCTGCCTTCTCAGTTCTGTCCCTTTCCTCCAAAGTATATAAGGTTAGCATGATCTGTTGACAACGATCCAAGGTGGGATGGTGAGGGTTTTTTTGTTGTTGTTGTCATTTTTGTTGTTGTTTTGTTTTGTTTTTGTCAGTACCAGGGACTGAACTTAGGACCTTGCACTTGCCAGCCAAGCATTTATTCTACTGGGCTATCTCCCCATCCCTTACAAGATGGGGAGTTTTAAACACTGAACTGAAGGGCTGGCCAGATAGCTCAGCAGATTAAAGCACCTGCTTAGGCAGAGCACAGTGGCTGGGGTTTAATCCCTGTCTTGTCATGCTGGCCCAACCCTTGGGGCATGCTGAAAGGGCCACTGAGACTGGGTGTGGTGGCATGCACCTGTAATCCCAATGCTTGAGAGACTGAAAACAGGAGAATCTGAGTCTGATCTACATAGCTAGACACTGTAGATCCTGTACAAATATCTAGCAAATTATATATATATATATATATATATATATATATATATTATATATATATATATATATAATATATATATTGAATTGAGCAACATAATTAGGGCCCAGGGTTGTTCTGGAAAGCGGGTTTCTGAGTTCTGAAAGCACTGGTGGTGAATGGGACATACATGAGACTGAGGGCTCTGATCGAGTCCCATCACAACAGCCTGCTGGAGGGATAAAACAGGGACCAGACCTAAGAAAGAGCATTCTTCATACAAGTCAACTATGAACCTGGGAGAAGGCTGCCTAAGATGATCAGAGGATCAAGAATCCACCAAGTCAGGGGCATGACAGCATCCCCCACTTGACCATAGCACTGAGAAGGTATTACCTGCTGAGGTGTGGAAGAGGGAGAGAGAGTGGGAGTCTCCCTATGCAGCTTGGACTCTAGTGATCTTCCTATTTTCAGCCTCCCCAGCACTGGGATTACAGGTGTGTGCTAGCTACCACACCCAAAAGCAGTAGTTGGGCCTGGGGGCAAGGCTAGCATGGCATATGATGCCCCTATGCTTGCCTAAACAGGTGCTTAATCCACTGAGCTGTCTCGCCGATCCTGCAGCCAGGGACCTATAGAAGGAAACTGATTCAGATGCACCAGTTTCCTTGTGACTACATCCCACAGCTTGGTGGTTATGTGAGAATCTCATCCCCTTTGGCAGCCAGCCCACATCAAAAAAGTGCTGCTCTAACTCACGCAGTGCAAAACTTCCCTTCATTTTCACCATAATTCCCCTTGAGTTTATTAAAGTTCTTGATCATGCAACCCAGCATAGTTGTCTTGCTGCTGTGCTGCTGGGTGCATCCATAATAACTGGCTAGAGCCCTCATTAATAGCTGTAGTTGTGCCGGGCGTGGTGGCGCACGCCTGTAATCCCAGCACTTGGGAGGCTGAGGCAGGAGGATCAATGCGAGTTCGAGACCAGCCTGGGCTACAAAAGTGAGCTCAAGGCCAGCCTCAACTGCATAGCGAGACCCTGTCTCAATAAGACAAAAAAAAAAAAAAAAAAAAAAA